>LPNX010113449.1:3030-77014 GCA_001517045.1 Pseudotsuga menziesii
TGTTACCTATAGTTCATACTTCATTATAGGGATCTATTAAAACTTGTCCTAAATACTAGATAGATATATAGTGATTAAGAGGACAATTGATTTGTCAATTGCACAATGTATGGTCATATATGATTTCTTATAAGTTGGAATTTTTTTCATTTTTGGTGATTTATTATGGGGTTTGAAGTAAGGTTAAGCTGACCAAGAGCGATTTTTTTTTTTATTAGTTAGCATTCCAAAACTACAAAGCACAAGTTTTGGGAGTGTCAATATGACATAAAATGTTTGAGTTCCATATCGCACTTGCGATATATCGCATATGCGTTATGTAAATTTACATATCGCATATGCGATTTGTAAATTTACATATCGCATATGCGATATATCGCATATGCGATATGTAAAATTACAAATCGTAAATGCGATATATCGGATATGCGATATATATTTCCACGAACCTTAGCCTTATGTTTGGGCTCGGGTTATTCCAAACGTGCCATCAATAAAGCATATGCGTTCTTGATTTACACTTCGGAAGTGCGTTTCTGATTTCCTAAGTGGCACCAAAAAGTGGAACCAACTTCGTGCGAGCGCCCATATGCATTATTTACCACGTTCTTTACAAGATCTGGAATAGACCCTGCATGCCTGCGCTTGATAGGATCTGGAAAGTACACCTCATACCAACGTTTTTATTAGAATCGTAGAATATATTTTATGCTTGGGTTTTTCTCTTTTTAAGATCTTGAATTCTGGAATGTATTATTTATCTTTGATCATGTACCCAATTGCTGAGTTTTTTATTTGTGGAATGTATTATTCCTCCCGGAATCGTGACCTCTATACATGGTTTCCATTTGGTCGATTAGATAGCTACTTGTGTTCTTGATCTGTGACATGAGTGGTTGAATCCTTTTGTACAATCAAAGTTTATTAACAGATCTGAACTAGAACCAATTTGAAAATGTGCGACTTAGTATTTTAAATATGAGATAGAATTCGTGGGTATATCCATCGTGCTTTCTAAATGAAATGATTATTTTCTGGAATTCGGTATGCATAGGATACAAAAATAAAATTTTGGAAGTTTTAGATCCATGGTAGATTTTGGAGTTTTTCGACTACATCTTGAAGCACATGCAATTTTCATAGAGATGGATATGTTGGTATATTGGAGACTCCATTAACAGTAATATGCATTGGTAGTTTCTTTTGTTGCAAGGGTGATATGCTATGAGGGAGCCTAACTAGTTGGATGTTAATGGTATATCGAGTATTAAAAATCACGACCGACATCCAACTCAGACCGTTTCCTTTTATTGTGATCTTTCATATTCAGTGTGAAGCTAAAATTTTCAGCTATCCCACAATTCTGTATGTGTTCTTAGAGCATAATAAACACAGTGCACAATGTTATTTCTATATTTATTCCATCTCTGTGTGCTATTGCTTTACATAATATTTATTTGTATTATGTTACTATGGCTGCAATATTTCCTATTCTTCACAATGTTGACAGCAACAGTCGCATGGTATCATGTGAGTCCAGCAATGGGAGGCATCATATAGCTGATGAACCATGAGATCCAACTGGGTAAGAATGAGGTCCCATAAAATAATGGAATGTTCAGTTACTTTTGTAACCCATTTTAATCAAGTTTATTCACCCTTTATTCAACTTTGCATGGAATCGTAAGTTCACCTTTTGATGCTCACCCTGAAGGAGAAATCCTATATGTTAATGGTTTGGAAAGTTTCCAACAACCATATAATTTCTTGCTACTAATAAATTTTTGAATCTTCACTATTGTTCTTGTCCATTGGCTATATGTCAGAAGATAGCTTGTTTCACCAAAACAAGCTTGCAGTAAGTAAACGATTTACCATTCACATAGTCAAGTACATCTAAAATTGGTGGGTTGTAATGGTTATTAGATAAGATAAATAACTTTGTTAATATACAAGATTAGTGAATGGCCAAAAATAAGGGTAAGATAATTTCATTTACCACATCTGCATTTGCTAAATTATGCATGGTGCATCTAGATGTTCATATGTCGCACTTGATAGGAAGTAGTTAAAGGCATTTGGATTCCAGCCTGATAGAAAATTTAGGTGAAAAAAGAATCATCCATATCATTTGTACAAAGTTCATTAAGACAACTCTCAACTGCAAAAGAGTTACTTCTTTACATCACTTGATACAAAAATCCCATTCCCAAGGTTTAGGATTATTTTATCTTGCAAAATTATCTTAGAAATGTGGAATAGAGAAAATTGAGAGGTCTACAATAGAAAGTTGAATATTTATATCTGATACAATAATGGGCGAGTACTTTTCAATGAAAAATATTGATGAAAATATTGGTAGCGGATGTACCACAAATTGTAATTCTTCTCTTGAAAAATAATATAAACAAGCTTTGGTGGACGTAGCCTCAAGGATGGGGTTAACCACATATACGATTGTCTCTATTTTGTTTATGTTTTATGATGGTATTTGACGATGCACAATGATAACCTAAATTTTGTTTATGTTTTATGATGGTATTTAACGGTGCACAATGATAACCTAACTATATTTGTGTGATGGTCTATGGAAAGCATACAACTAAAGGTATATATGTCATGGGGGAAAGGCTATTGGATAGTTAAACGATTCTTTACCTTTGTGTTTAACATTCGATTTCAATACCTTGAGAGTAATGATTAATTGTAAGAAATTACTACCATGACCTTGGTATAAGGAAATTATTAGTAATGTTTTATATTTTGAGTAAAATGAAGTATGACCAAACAAAAATTAAGATCAAATAATGAGAACTTGAGATGAATGTATTAGTTATTTCTACAATGTATTAACTTCCTTTTTTCAATTATGTGAATT
The DNA here is from genome assembly GCA_001517045.1 of Pseudotsuga menziesii. Taxonomy (NCBI): domain Eukaryota; kingdom Viridiplantae; phylum Streptophyta; class Pinopsida; order Pinales; family Pinaceae; genus Pseudotsuga; species Pseudotsuga menziesii. The sequence goes on from LPNX010113449.1 coordinate 5,909, forward strand.
ACACCCTCTCAAGGGATTAACATGGTTGGCCTTTTGTAATTCACATTGAGGAACTATGGAGATGTTACATATGGTATGAGAGTGCCAAGGTTGTAGCACTCGGGCCTATTGGGATCAAAATGATCCTACATATTTTTTAAACTAATGACCAAGTTTTCCTTGAGATAACAAGAATCAAAAAGTTCATACATAGCTACAACATAGGAGCCTTAATCTGTACCAGGAAGAGGATGTATAGCTAGGCAAGAGAGGTTGAAATAGATTTGGGAAAATTACAACGCGATGGGCCATTGATTTCGCCTTATCAATATCGAGCACAACTAGATAAGTACATGAGTATCTTGCTATCCCTTTTATTACTTCCAAGGATGTTTTAAGAAGTGCTAAGACCATTGTTTCATATTTATTGAGTTGCACAAGTAACAATTTAGTGAGGTACAGATGAACTCCTAGTCGATGAAAATATTATGATAGATTCGATTATGAATATTAATGTGGATTTCAAGTTTTGTTCTCAGATATAATTTAACATAACATGGAAACAGTGCCATTGTTTTCTAGAATTGAACACACATACATGAGTGGCACTTTGATGATGTAAGACATGTGCAGATTTGAGGGGTTGTTTTAGATTTGGACCAAAGATGCAGTGTCGGTTTGGAGAATCACTTGGTGAGGCCGGAAGTGTAAGAGTTCAACTTGGATTTGGAAAAATATTTGCAAATAAAAAGAACAATAACTCAATATTTTATATTTCATAAATTTGAAAATTTTCAATGTCCATACTATATGTAGATTAATGGTTTAACTTGTGTTATTATATCCACCAAGTCTTGTCTTTGCTGAAATTTATTACTGAATGTCTAAACTTGGATCTTGTTAGAGCTTGAATGCAAAAACTTAAATCTAAATCTATTTTTCTTGGATTTTCATTTCACCACTGAAAAAAACGTAGACGGTTTTTGTCTATAGTATAGATCCATGTTCAATGGATACCAATTTAAAGAAAAGTGGGAATTTATTATGGCCCCTAGGTATTGAACCATGGACTTCTGTCAGAGAAACTTGCTGTGAAATGAAAATCTCTGCAACAACTCTTTCAAAGTTGAACTTGTCTTTTCTCGAGAAAAATACTTTCACCAAACCCCTACAATAATTGCACGTAACCTAATCTGGTGATGGATGGAAGATAACCTTTGTTTATAGAACTTTAGTAATGTTTAGTTGAATTCCCCAGTTTTTCTTGGAAGTCACAACTATGTGTCGCGATAAATGATTTACTGTGTTGGGAAAAATATTGTCTTAAATAATTTACCTAATATTCAATTATCAACTGAGGTTAGTAGGCTTAGAGTTGCTAAAAAAATTATGCATAGGTAGAGAGTGTTTTGGTAATACTTTAATAAGCAAAATACTGAAAGGTATTAAGTTGAACTCATAAGGATCTAACTTAGTTAAGTTAATAAAAACAGAAGTCTAGGCATAGTAACATCAAACTATTTATAAATGTCTAGATATAAACAATGTTACGATCATGAACTATTCTATTTTGAGAAACTGAGTACATCAAGAAGAATTTACAATGTTATACATACACTAACTAATGTACATAAATCAACCAAATCATCTTAATTCCACTCTCCTTGATTATTTTGGGGTTAAGCATTTATTGTAATAGTAACTGGGGCAGGAGAGGTATCAAAATGGCTCTCAAAAATCTTAATGGAATTAATTCTAGATTGATCTCCACAAAAATGTGCAAACTGAGAAATGTCAAGTTACAAGAAATAGTAAACATGATTGTTTATGAATACACAACTCCTTCTCACAAAATACTATATAAAAGTAGACATGATTTATAGTCAAACAAAAGACTTATGAAGAGTGATTTGAATCCTATATTATAAATCCCTAATGAAATGATTAAGAGGTCAAGTTGTATTATGTGTAAAGCACTTAATCTATTAATGTATATACAAAGGAACTACTTCAATCAAAAAATCGATTACAGATCAATACAATGAGTTAAATTACATAATATCATTCCTATGCATAAAGTAAAAAGAAACATGAAAGAGAAATAAGGTTTAACAAGGAGTCTACACAATCTCATCTAAGGATCTTTAAGAGAAAATATAAACATTATCTAACCTTTATCATCAAGACAAAATCAGAAAAACTGAGAAAATAAGCTTTAAAATAAATTAGAAACACATAGGAATGAATGAACGACTCTATAACAGGTGGAGATGAAGGTATGTATAAAGGGTGGAAGAGACTGTCTGCATGAAATTTTGTTTGAAGAAAATGCTAAAAGTTTAAGGAAACAATAAATTTAAATTCTTTATTGAAGGGAAACTGCCTCATGCATGTACTATTGCAATGTAAAAGAAAGAAGTAAACCTACTTTAATGGTTGAATTCTATAGCAATATAACCTAAGCTAATTTCATAATTCAACAAACTAACATACTTTTAAGAAAATTCAAGATAAAAACTGGAATAAACAGAACTAGATTCACTATAATTTACTCATAGGAATTTATTCTAAAAAGCAAGCAATGAATTATAAAGACTTTGCAGAAAAACTTGAAAATTGTATTAAACATAACCAGTTGCTGACTAATAAAAGGAACCTACATGCTCAACATAATATTAAACTGAAATCTATGCTACAGGAAACATGAATGATTACAGAAACAAAAATAAAAAGCTTAGAAATAGAATTATACTAATTGCAAAGGAATAAATAACAAAACCTACATACGCATAGGAAGAAAGCACAACATACGCAGTAATGAAGTAAGATGAGAGTTGCAGAAGGTTAGTGAGAGAAACCAAAATGCAAGTTTGGAGACTGAAATTTTAGATCCCTAAGCACCTAGATCTTGGCCCCTTTAGGATTCAAGCATCAATTAGGCTGAATTCTACTACCAAGCTTCTAGGTGTGCAAAACAGTGCAAACTCAGATCTTACAATCAATTCCAAAAAACCAAGTATAAGGAAGGATTAGGAGGATTATAAGTCTTTGTTTAGAAATAAAACATCCATTTATGTAGGTATAGAATAGTTGTGGACAATTTGGAAGTGTTTGGGTGTGTTTGGTAAAACAAATAGGAAAATTGGCCTAAAGATTGCCTCCGCATAGGAGGTATCCAAAACACTGTATGGAATCAACTTATTCTAGTTATGTCAGTTGTGTTAGGATTTTGGGTGATTTTGGGACCTAAAGAAACTTAGAGAATGAAATTTGGGCACAGAAAACAATCATGGCATCAGAAATAGTATAACTAGTTAAATTTGATTAGTTAAAGACCACAATTAAGCAAACAAAGATGAAATTCAATTCTCTACTTTATCATATCTGAAAATAATTATTATCAAAGGTTTATCAAATTCTATTAAGGAGAAGAAAACTCATAAATCATTACCATGTCCACAACATCATTATCAATGCATACAAACTTAGAAAAGGCTCATTAAATGAGCATTGGAATGCCTCTCTCATTAAATGTTTTGCATTACAACACCATGGAAAAGAAATATTGTTGCATATCAGATATCATAATGTTAAGAAGGAAAGTGGAAGCTCAGAAATAGTTTGTAGGAGTTGATCTCCCTCAATGGTTCCCAATACTAAATATTACAAGATTGAAACCAACACGAGACACTAATCTTGCATTCCTTAGAGCATAAGTGAAGTCTCCTTCATTGGATATTGATTTCAAATGATTAATATCTTATCTATGGGAACTTGCACGAACTTGGTTCCACTTTTTAGTGCCACATAAGAAATCAAAAACGCACTTCTGAAGTGTAAATTGAGAATGCATATGTGTTATTGATGGTACATTTGGAATAGCCCGAGCCCAAACACAAGGCTAAGGTTCGTAAGGAAGTACATCGCATATGTGTTTTGTAAAAGTTAAATATCGCATATGCTATATATATTGCATACACGATATATCACATATGCAATATTGAAAACTGAAAGAAAAAACAAAACAGAGGCTGTGGGCCTCAAATATCATTTGCACAGTGAAGCATCGGGAGAGCGATCAACCGCGTTGGCGAAAAAACACAGAGGCGATTTGTGTTTCACCTTTTGGAGGTTGAGTTGGAGGTGGATTAGCTCCAATGGTAGGTAAATTCTCTTATCCATTTCAATTAGTTTTCAATTCTTTATTGTTTTTCTTAATTTCATGGTTTTTATAATTATTTAAAACAAATTTAATAAAAAAAATTGAATGAAATCAAAGAACGATTAAGTAAAACAATTTGTATTTTTTTTAAAATATTAACAGATAACAGAAATGAGAAAGATAATGTGGAAAACGAACCCTCTGATAACCAAAAACCTAACCCAAACATGAACCCAAACCCAAACCCAGAGGGGGAACAAGATTGAAACTCACATATTCTTGCGTGTTTGGCGTCATTGAGGCACCTTAGCTCATCTATTAGAGGGGGGGATCATTTGAGATAGTCTTTAACTGATGCATTGGACACAATAACAAACACAATTGCCAATGCCCAAGGAGCTCTGTACAACATTAGCGAGTCATACATAGAATCAAGGAGGAAATACTACTTCGATGGATTGAGTTATAAATACATCAAAGACCTAAAGATTACAAAAGACCAATTATTTTTATTATTTCAGGACCCTAGCATCGAATTGGTTCCACCCACGATTCGAGCACACATTTCCATAGACTGGTGCATTGAACCAAATATAAAGGCCAATTGGATGGATCATTGGTATATGGTTTTCGATGAAGACCCTCATGGCAATAGGGACATCCCATTTTATTTCCGTAGGAAGTTGTATGCAGAATTCATCCTAGCGAAACATGTTAACTATTTCGATATCTTAGTCTTCCAGGGTGTTGGTCATGGGATGCCCCAAGATAGGGAAGGGGCTAGGACCGATCCTAACCATTTTCCACTCCCTCCACACACACCAAAACCCCCTCAGCTATATCCTCCTGCATGTCCTATGATTGAGGATACATAGGAGGCATTATTTGACTTGGCAGATACATTGTTTCAGCATGGGACTAATGTCCAAGGCAATGTAGACCAAGGGGTTGGAACTTATAAGGCTGGCCCATCTACATATCACACAGGAGATGGAAATCATTCATAGCATTGTGTTACTCCACACCCTTGCACATCTTGTGGAGGAATATGCTATGTCCCTCATTCAGACTTTCGGGATGATGGATTACTTCGATTTGTAAGTAAAACTCATTATTTTCATATTATATTTTGTTTCATATCACAATTTTCAATTGTTTCGCAATTTATTTCTATTTAATTATCTAACAAATTATGTGAACAAATATACAGCTCGTGTCCCATGGCACACTAGAGTCGCATAGTCCATTGATCAATGTTGAGAACATTGATGTGGCTGTCAATATTGCATATGGGTTTGGTTCTTCACCATTAGGGGTAAGAACTATACTTGTTTATTTATCAACTCTATTTACATATTTATAGTAGAGATTGTAACATTCAATACATCCTAATTTTGATACAACATGTTTTATGCAGGGTGATTAGGATGAGTACATTGAATCTCATCCCAGTCCCTCTCATGTATAGGTAGATTCCCGAGCACATGTATTATTTTCAATATGCTTTTAATTATGTTCCGTTTTTTTTGGAAAAATAATTTTTCGTCCATCATGTATATGTCTCATTTTATTTGTATTATCTGACATTGACATATGTTATGTTATGTAGGAAACCATTGAGCCATTGGTGCTCTTCAAGCACCAACGCGAGGTTGTTGCTGACCCACCTCTTCCCCCCCGCCAAGTACATGTATGTTTTGTGCTCTTTGAAAAAATGATTTTTTGTCCATGTAGTATATATGTCTAAGATTCTTTTTATTATTTGAATTTGACATATGTTATTTTATGCAGGCTTCTATTGAGGCACCTATGTTTGAAGAGCACTATATTGATGACCCACCTATCACGAGCGAGCACGTACGTTTATGTATCGCTTTCTTTTAATTGTGATTTTAATGATTCAACATGTACTTTTTAATTTTTTTGAAATTGTCTAATTGTATCTTTATCCTTTTGTACGTAGGAACGTGAGTTTGATGAATATGTCCAAAAGGAGAGCTTATTTTCTAGTACAAGTAGAAGTACTTTTCTCTTGTTATTAGTTAATCGATCCACTGGTTACACACCTCCTCTGACAAGGCAATAGGTATGTTTATGTATCGCTTTCTTTGTACGTTTATGTATGGATTTCCATGATTTGGTTCTTTCTCTTTGTATGTTTTTGTAGGTTTATGTATCACTTTGACATATGTTACTTTATGTAGGAATATATTGAGATAGTGGTGCTTGAAGAGCACCAAAGCGAGGTTGTTGTTAACCCACCTCTTCCCCCCATCCAGGTACATGTATGTTTTTCTTTCTTTGGAAACATCATTTTTCGACCATGTAGTATATATGTCTATGATTCATTATTTTATTTGAAATTGACATATATGTTACTTTATGCAGGCTTCTAGTGAGCCACCGGTGTGTGAAGAGCACCAAATCGGTGACCCACCTTTGACGAGCCAACATGTATGTTTATGTATCGCTTTCTTTGTATGTTTATGTATCGCTTTCTCTGATTTGGTGCTTGAAGAGACCCAAATCGGTGACCCACCTCTTCCCCCCCAATGTACATGTATATTTGTTGACATTGGCATATATATATTTTTAATGCAGCTTGATAGTGAGCAAGTGGTGCTTGAAGAGCACCCAATCAAGGTCGTTGTTAGTGAGCCAGCATGACCCACCATTTCTTACTCATGTACAGTAAGTAAAAATGTTATTTTGTTTTTGGAATTTGAACAAATGTACATAGAATTTTTAAAGGTTGGTAAAATGACTTAAACAATTTGGTTTTTCTGCAGTCTCCACTAATGCGACCTATCCCTCTTGTTTAGCGAGGGGGATCACCAGTGAGCAGTCGAAAAAGAAACCTAGACTTCTCCAATGACATTGGTAGTGGCAGCGAAAGGGGGGATACCTAGAATAAATGTATAGCGGGGATACATATATGTAACGTTTTATTCATATACACACATATGTACTTTTTGATCCAATATTTTGTATTATGGCCATGTGGCATGTTAATTTTTGTAACATTATTTCTATACATATATAATATAAAACAAGGTTCAAATTTATACAAATATGGTTGACTTGATCTTGGAACATGATATTCTTGACTTGATCTTGGAACATGATATGTGTGGTTCACCTATGTGAAACCCTAGCTGGTTTCCAATTTGTACATGTCCATGTGTTTCTAGTTCCCTCTCCTAAGATGTAAATTGCTCACTAAACCCTAGTTCCATCTAATTATTTGTCAACCTTAGTTCATTTCCAATTTCTAGTTCCCTCTATTAACTTGTAAATTGCTCACTAAACCCTAGTTCCATCTCATTATTTGTCAACCCTAGTGATAGCATGCAGATTGGTGTTCATGAAAGCCTAGTTGGTTTTCGATTTGTACATGGCCATGTGTTTCTAGTTCCCTCTCTTAACTTGTAAATTGCTCACTAAACCCTAGTTCCATCTCATTATTTTCCAACCCTAGTGATAGCATGCAAATTGGTGTTCATGAAAGCCTAGTTGGTTTCTGATTTGTACATGTCCATGTGTTTCTACTTCCCTCTCTTAACTTGTAAATTAATCAGTAAACCCTAGCTCCATCTCATTATTTGTCAACCCTAGTGATAGCATGCAAATTGGTGTTCATGAAAGCCTAGTTGGTTTCCTATTTGTACATGTCCATGTGTTTCTAGTTCCCTCTCTTAACTTCCAAATTGCTCATGAAACCCTAGTTCCATCTCATACCTTTTCAACCCTAGTTGGTGCATGCAAATTGGTGTTCATGAAAGCCTAGTTGGTGCATGCAAGTATTGGTGATCATGTGTTTCTAGTTCCCTCAACTTGTAAATTGCTCACTAAACCCTAGTTCCATCTCATACCTTGTCAACCCTAGTTATAGCATGCAAATTGATGTTCATGAAAGCCTAGTTGGTTTCTGATTTGTACATGTCCATGTGTTTCTAGTTCCCTTTCTTAAATTGCGAATTGCTCACTAAACCCTAGTTCCATCTCATACCTTCTTAACCCTAGTTGGTGCATGCAAATTGGTGTTCATGAAAGCCTAGTTGGTGCATGCAAGTATTGGTGATCATGTGTTTCTAGTTCCCTCTATTAACTTGTAAATTTCTCACTAAATGCTAGTTCCATCTCATTATTTGTCAAGCCTAGTGATAGCATGCAAATTGGTGTTCATGAAAGCCTAGTTGGTTTTTTATTAGTACATGGCCATGTGTTTCTCGTTCCCTCTATTAATTTGTAAATTGCTCACTAAACCCTATTTCCATATCATTATTTGTCAACCCTAGTGATAGCATGCAAATTGGTGTTCATGAAAGCCTAGTTGGTTTCCAATTTGTACATGGCCATGTGTTTCTAGTTCCCTCTCTTAACTTGTAAATTGCTCACTAAACCCTAGTTCCATCTCATTATTTGTCAACCCTAGTGATAGCATGCAAATTGGTGTTCATGAAAGCCTAGTTGGTTTCCGATTTGTACATGTCCATGTGTTTCTAGTTCCCTCTATTAACTTGTAAATTGCTCACTAAAGCCTAGTTCCATATCATTATTTGTCAACCCTAGTGATAGCATGCAAATTGGTGTTCATGAAAGCCTAGTTGGTTTCCTATTTGTACATGTCCATGTGTTTCTAGTTCCCTCTCTTAACTTGTAAATTTCTCACTAAAGCCTAGTTCCATCTCATTATTTGTCAACCCTAGTGATAGCATGAAAATTGGTGTTCATGAAAGCCTAGTTGGTTTCCGATTTGTACATGTCCATGTGTTTCTAGTTCCCTCTCTTAACTTGTAAATTGCTCACTAAACCCTAGTTCCATCTCATTATTTTTCAACCCTAGTGATATCATGCAAATTGGTGTTCATGAAAGACTAGTTGGTTTCCGATTTGTTGTTCCTAACTTTCATAAATCAACAATCTTAGGTGCAACATATCTCTAAAAAGCACTGAGATCAATAAGTATTGAAACAGAGGTGTTCATGATCTTACCTTCGATGTTGACCATTATAGTTTGATGATCCGCTTGTCGGCCATCTAATTCTGCATAGATTTGTGGGGTTCCTGCTATATCCTCAATGGAAGGTTCTTCTTGGATGTTATGCAAGACTCCATTGTTCTTTTTCTTAAAATATCAGGCATAATGCGGCCCGTTGCACTTCCAACATTTGATCATTGAAGGGGTAGCATTGGCTTAACTTACCACTTACTTATTACCATTAGGAGCTGGTACATAAGGCTTCGTACCATTTTTGTTGAAGTTCTTGTTCGCTTGAAAGCTATTATTTTGCTTTCTATAAGGTTGCAGGTTTGACCCAGGCTTGCATTTATCAGAAACATTTCTAGAATTTTCTCTATTTTGGTTCTGGTTTTCTTGCCATAACTGCCCATGCTCATAACAGAGTCGGGCCTTGTTTAGTGCAGTATCCAAAGTCTTTGGCATGTTGAATTCAATCATGTCCTGAAAACTAGGAGGAAGACATCCTAGGAACTGCTGGATCTTCACCTTTTCTTCTTTGATATATGGTACATAATGCAGCAGATCTAGAAATCTTTCTATAAATGCGTCCATAGTCATGGACCCCGTACGTAGTTCATGGAACTCTTTTACTTTGCAGTCAAAGAACCTTTCTCACATGTATTTTTCTTGAAAAATATTTCAGAAGTTTTCTCAGCTTATTTCTCGCAGCTCATCTTTCTTGGAGTGTTTTAAATCTCGCCGCCATCATGCTACCTTGCCATTCAGGTTGTAAATGGAAAGCCTAGCCTGCATCACACTTGAATAGTTATGAACCTAAAAATAATTACTCATTCCCAGCAACCATTCTTTAGCCTTTTCTCCCATATTTACTTCACCTTCATAGGTCATCGCTCTTATTTTTCGAAACTCCCCTTGAAAACTATCATCACTTCTTTTCCTCTTCCTCCGTGGAGAAAGTGAATCACCTCTAGCAGGGCTATGATGATCTCCTTTAGTTGCTTCATGTGTACCTTCTTTTTCTCTTCTCTTGGGTTGTTGGAATGCTCATGGTATGGTTCTCTTTTGGATCTGTTGGTGGAATAGGTAAGCTTACCTTGGGCTCCCTCCCATCATGTTACACAATAATGCTTCATTTATAGCTTATTGTTCCTTTCTTTCATTTAGACTGTCTTCTCTAAAAAATTTCAGTTCAGCTTGAAGACTGTGCAAAGTTTTCTGCACATCAGATTTTATCTTGACCACCAAGTTCACTTCCAGAGTGGGGGTGGTCATTTATTCATGCTGGTTGTTTTCTTCCTTAGTATTCATAAACTAAATAGCGCTGTAAATTTTTTTCTGTAACACAAAAAATTTTAATAGCAGCAATTTTTTTTTTCTGTTAGTAACAGAAATTGCTTATCATACTTTATTTTCTTTGCGTGAATGCTTGGTGCGCCCATAAGTATCTCAGTATTGAAACTGGGTTCTGATACCACTTGTAATGTCCCCAAAAATTGATAATAAAAAATATTATAGGCTAGTGAAAACTACCCAAAAGGGATCATTAGTACTTGTGCAAAATCTGCACACTGTCTTGTTAATCTCTTATCCATTCAGTGACTATTAGTTTGTTTACTTCTTATGTATTAATTCTTTTATTTAAACTATCGATATATCTTAGTTATTACTGTCATTGAATTAATGAGTTATATAGATCATTTTTTTTCTCCTGCACATGTATACTTTGTTTATTTAATAAAAACTAACTTAACTTTGTTGATGGGAACAAAGTGATGGAGTGGCGGGACTTGTTCTCCCATGACAATCTGAGAGGTAAGGTTATTCTTTGTTATGCAGGCTTACTTAGTTCATTCGAACTAAGGCACCTTATTCATTGATTCACATGTTACTCTTGCGACATCAATATTATTGGTTACTTGACACAATTCAGTTCTTAGTTATACTTCTCGTTCTGCCTTGCACTTTTGTTACTGTTTCTTTTTACGATTCAGGTACGCCCTATGTTTTCTAATTATCTTTATTCGTTAATTTACTGGATGCTATGAGTTATCTTACTATCCCTACCATTATTATTATCTATCTCTTGTTTAGTTACTTACTTGTCTCTTGTTTCTATATTGCAAGTTTACCTTGGTTACGAGCTTGTAAACTTACGCTTTTTCTTCCTAGCATGGGCGTCATGGCATACTACATTTTATATGATTCCTAAATTCTACAAACCTAGACTACAACTTATGCACAAATGCTACCTATATCAACTAGAAAATTGGGCATGGAACAACCTAAAATTTGATGCTAAGGGTAAACATTGTAAACACTATATGATAGTGTTAAGGGTTGCGCATATCATAAGGTTGGGACTATGGTATACATACCATGTCATTAGCATTGAGTCTGCACTGAAATTTAAATGGTGGTGAAACCATAGGATAGAGGGTTTAACATACGACTTGGTTGGTATAATGTTGATCCACAAACTTATGGTTGGGGTTTATGGAGGCGTTAATGGCCACCAGCTGGTGCCTTTAATGCCATCGGGGTTGGTGAAAACCCTTGGAAAAGGACTTGGCATTTGTTTTTTGTGAATTACAATTTTGGAATTGTGGTTTAGTGTGGCCTCTATGCATTTGGAGAAGGGAGACGACCCCATCGATTCATAGTTAAGCTCGATCGACTCTGTGTCAAATGCATTGCTTCGTTTGTTTTTCTCCATGGCATGGTCATGCTTCTCATGACATAATGGAATTGTTGTAGGTGGAAATGAGGGTGCTCTAGGGTTTTCATAGGGCTACACTGTCAAGTTGGGATTTCTTCTTTACAGCCATGGTAAGTCTACTAGAAAGATTCACTTCCCTCCCCTCGTTCTAGGCATTTTTGAGTTGGAAATCTTTACTGTGTCGGTGTTTCGTGTGGCTCTTGTTTACTCTTCCTTCAAGGTTTACGATGTAGCTTTCTCTGGTTTTAAATGGACTCTCATTGAAAGGTTTAGAATTTGTTTGGGCCGTGGCTGCACCATTACCTGTAATGGTGCCAAAGCTCACAGCTTGCCATTAACATTTTTAATACTGGACTATCTAAAAAAGAGGTTTCGTGCCTCTCTATGTAAATACACAATGTATTGGTTTTTATATTAGGATTGTAAAGTTTTGGTATGAAATGCCTATGATTTCATTCAGCATTTAATACTGTGTAAATTTGGGATTTGTATGGTTATTTAAATGCTGCATTTTTTTTTAACCTGTGGACTTTAATTGGTTTGATCGTGGTCTTAAAGCCTGTGGATTTTACTCTGCATATAAATATTGTTTTGGGTTATGTTAGTATGCATAGCACTCTATTTGTGTGGTTTGTATTTTAAGTTGAGAAGCTTCTATAGCTTGGGGAGTTATGCCATGGGTTGCACCATTCTATAAAGGGTATCGTAGCCCATTGGCTTTCCACCATATGCTCTGAGTTAGCGTATAAATGGAGTTTGTGTTTAAAACAGAGTATTGAACTCTTAGTTGTTATATTGGCTTAGCATGGGTGTAGGTCATGCCACAAATGGCATGTGCCTCTCCCAACGACTGCGATAGCTTTTAGTTGGCATTTAATATGTAAGTTGTTTACTTGGAAATAATAGGGTTGTAACAGCTAGGGTTATGACAACCCACGATATCAATTTGGTTTATTAGAGTGACCGTGTGATTAGATTGGAACTTTGTCGAGGCCATATCTAGGGTCTTTATGACCTCACTGTTAGTGTATGCGTTGTTTGTTTATAGGATTGTGGCAAAGCTTAAGAGTGTTTCCTGCACATATTAGATGTATAGCATGGGCTGTATAGAGATGGTTATGCTATTGCTTACTTCTTGAGTATAAAATTCTTATGGTTTTATTAATGTTATTGTCTTGAGTCTAGACATCTATAGGACTTGATGTCGCGACCTCTTACTTGCAAAATGGGTTCTAGTTGTTTAAATGTTTAACATGATATGTTTGGTTATGTGTAGATTTAAATGGGACCTTTAAGACACTTAATGTTTTTATAATGGATGACTGTAATAAAAGGACTGTGAATTAAACATTTGAGTTATGTGAATGGATGCAATTATTGACTAAGCGATTTGGACTGTAGATTTTATATAATAAGACAGAGTTTTGATATTGGACCACATGGATGGTCACGATTTTAATGGAATGTTATGATATTTATTTTGTACTTGTTGAGATAGAACTTGAAGGTCTTTAATGAGTTATTATCTTAGATTTAGTTTTCTTTGTCTGTACTTAGTTGATTTAGTTTAGAATATTTAAGTTATGTACTATAGTTTATAATAAATTGAATAGTACATCAATTATAAAACTATTTGAATAATGACATATATACGTATTTCTATATATATATATTTAACCTGTACTTCTAAACAATTCTTGAATTTAAAACAACCCTCTATTGACAAATGAAATATGTCAGCAGAGTAATGCAACCTGTAGAATAAGCTAACTAGTAACAAAACCTATATATAGTGCACATAAACTAAACATGGAGATAATTACAGAATTCAACTCAAAGTAGAAACCTTGGCAATGTACAACATATAATAAAATTTCTCCATCCTATGATTAGTAAATTGCATATACAAACCTTGGTAGATTGAAAACCATAAAACATAACCATTAGGGTTAAAAATTTCATTGCAGCCATTACTTAACATAAACAGTAATGAAACTTTGGGAAGAAATAGAATAGGCCTTCAAGGATTTCATACTTGAATTTGAAGCTTTTTCAATGGCTGCACCTGCACACTTAAATAACCAACATTAACAATTCAATGCAGATGTGACTTCTATTTGATGACCAAATCACTTGGGAACTACCACGTTCCTCCCAACCATGACCCAAAACCGTTCCTGGTTCTAATTCAGATCCCCCCGAGATGGACTCCAACATGCAAGTAGATTAGAGACCCTAAGGTAGGGTTTCCTAACTGGTAATCAATTATGAATCAATCCTCTTTTCCTTGTAGGAAACGTTCTCCAAGAAAACTCTTGGGAGAAGAACAAGCAGAATAAAAATTATCCTAGATGAAAAATCAGGACCCGAAGCCTTTGCTTGGATTGAGTCTTTATAGACAAGATTTTCAGTCAAATGGGTAGTTAAATCAACAAATCCTTGATTTCTTGATTTAACCCTTTTGAATTTACTTTGGCAACTTTCAATTATTAACCTAGGAAATTTTAAGTAGTTCCTAGTTAGTGTAATTCCAGAGCTCTCACTCAACACTAAATGCTAGGATGTACTTTTATGATACACCTAGGGATACAATGGCCAAAGATTCTATTCTCAAGAGCTTATGCTCAACACCAACATGGAATGCTCCATAGCTTATGCCCAACATTTCCAATTATATTTTCATGTGTTCCAAAGCTTTATGCTCAACACAAATGTAAGTACTCATGTGCTCTAGATCCTCTCGCTCAACACAAAACATCTCATCCATCATGTTCTTCAGGGTCCACGCCCAACACAAAAAATTTCATCAATCATTTCCTTCAGGGTCCACGCCCAACAAAAACAACATATATATATACATATATATCATCAACAATTGGCTTACACCCGATATAGAAAACAATATTCATGTTCATATGCTATGGGGTATTCGACCCAATATAAAATAAAACATCAATATAACCATCATGATCAATAGGCTCATGCCTAAAAATGGGAGGTCCAAAATTCAAGATATTACGTCCCTCCCTGCTTAGTACTACACCGTCCCTAGCGTTCTAGGGACTCTGAATGATATCATGAAACAAGGCGGGGTAAGCCTTTCTCATGGTGGCCTCATTCTCCCAGGTAGCCTCATCTACCTCAAAGTGATTCCACTGCACTTTCAATTGGACTACAGTGCACTTTTGAAGCTGTACTTCTCTCTTGTCCAATATATGCAAAGGCTCAAGGGAAAATTCACCCTCAGGTTCCACATGTAATAATGACCAATCAATGACATGATTAGTGTCATAAACATATTTCTTTAATAAAGATGCATGGAAAACATTATTAACTCTTACATGCCCAGGTAATGCTAGTTCATAAGCCACTGGTCCTTTCTTGGCCATAATTTCAAAAGGCCCACAAAATCTAGGTGCTAACTTAAAACACCTACCCAAGCTCAATGAGCTCCATTTTGCTTTCACTTTCAAGTAGACATGCTCACCTACTTGATATTATTTATCTTTCATTTTCTTATCCACATAAATTTTTTGACGGTCTTGTGCCTCTTTAATATTTCCCTAGACCTTGGTAACTAACTATTCCAAGTACAATAATAGGTCAGGCCCTAACATGAATCAATCCATCGGACTGTCCCAAGTAACTAGGGTCATACACTTCCGTCCATAGAGTACCTTGAAAGGACTCATCTTGGCGGAAGCCTGATACCCGTTGTTATATGCAAACTATGCAAGGTGCAAACAATCCTCCTACTTGGTGGGGTTGTTCATGACATACATTCGAAGCATGTCTTCAACAATTTGTTTTACTCTTTCAGTATTCCCATTGGTCTATGGGTTATAAGCAGTGCTAAAGTTCAGCTGCATCTCTAATCCATAGAATAAATATCTCCAAAATTTTCCTATAAACTTAACATATAGATCTGAGATAATCACTTTGGGTATCCCATGTAATCTAAATATCTCTTTCAGGAAGATATCAGCAATGTTCATGGCCTGGTAGGTCGATTTCACAAGGATGAAGTGTGCCGCCTTTGACAGCTTGTCAATGACTATGAAGATGGAATCAATTTACTTCTTTCTTTTTGGTAAGCCAGTAATAAAATCCATACTAATAACCTCCCATTTCCATTTTGGAATGGGCAATGGCTATAGCAATCCTGAAGGATGATGGTGCTCAGCTTTAACTAGCTAGCATTACTGACATTTCGCAATAAACATTGCAACATTGGCCTTTAACTTAGGCCACAAAAAGTTTCTCTTGACAACAGATATCATCTTTTGATATCTCGAGTGCCCTATGAATTTAGTGAGGATGCGAGATCGAATGTCCCCTTCATCTAGAACATACAATCTATCCTTGGACCATAGTAGTCCGGAGTCATCCACCTTGTATTCCTTTTGTTTTTTAAACAACCGGTCCTCTTGGAATTTCTTGAGGATTTCCACATAGAACGGGTCAAACTTGTTGGCCATTCTAATATTCTCATGCAAATATGCATCAGTTTGACTCAAGGTCACCTCATATATCATATGACTTCATCGACTCAAATCATCAACAACTTTGTTCTCTTTGCCCTTAATATGCTTTAGTTCAAAGTGATACTCACTCAGGAAAGCCAACCATCTGGCTTGCCTCACATTCAGATCAGGTTGATCAAATAAATACTTTAGACTCATATTGTCAGTCTTTAAAAGGAAATTCCTTCCTATGAGGTAATGCCTCCACATCTTCAGCGCGTGGATAATGGCCGCTAGCTCAATATCATGTGTGGGATAATTCTTCTCATACTCTTTTAATTTCCATGATTAATAATAGATTGCATGATCATTTTGCAAGAGGACTCCTACAAGTCCTTCCTTGCTTGCATCCATGCATACCATGAAATCCCCATAAAGATCTACAATCAGCAACACTGGAGCAGTCATCAAAAGTTGCTTAAGCTTTTGAAAACTTTCTTCACACTTGTCAGTCCATAAGAACTTGTTCGATTTCTTCTAGAATTCCATCATGCGGCAAGCGATTCTCAAGAAGTTCTCAATGAACTTTTGATAATACCCAGCTAAAACCAAGAAGGACCTAATGTTAGTGACATTAGTCAGGGTAGGCCAATCCTTTATGGCTCAAATATTTTTCGGGTCCACATCTATTCCTGCCTCAGATATGATGTGACCTAGGTACTGTATTTGTGGTTGGTAAATATCACATTTACTAAACTTAGTGTAGAGATGGTGTTCTCTCAACACCCAAAGTACTATGCGAAGGTGTTCTTCATGTTCCTCTTTATTATTGGAATAAACCAGAATGCCATCAATAAAGACTAGTACAAACTTATGCAGATAATTACTGAATATGTTGTTCATCATACACATAAAGTTTGCAAGTGCATCGGTCAACCCGAATGGAATCACTACAAAATCATAGTGCCCGTACCTCATACAAAAGGCGGTTTTGGGAATATCGTCGTCTTGGATCTGTACTTGATGGTACCCAGATCACAGGTTACTCTTTGAAAATATTTTGTCTCCTCCCACCTAGTCAAACAAATCATCAATCCTATGGAGTAGGTAACGGTTCTTTATATTCATTTTGTTCAACTCACTGTAATCAATGCACATCCGCATCATACTGTCCTTCTTATTTACGAACAAAATAGTTGCTCCCCAAGGGGACACACTCAGTCGGATATACCCTGTCTCTATTAATTCTTGCAACTGCAGTTTGAGTTCCACTAGTTATGATGCACTCATGTGGTAAGGGGATTTGGACGCTAGAACTAATGCTGGGGTTAGTTCGATGGAAAAGTCTAGGTCTCATTTCGGAGGTAATCTAGGGATTTCCTTTGGAAACATATCCTTGAATTTTTGAAGTACGGGGAAGTATTCTATGCATTGTTCTCTATCAGACTCTACGTCTCGGATGTTCACCACAAATAACTTGCAGCCCTTCCTAACACACTTCTTTGCTTGTAAGGCAGATATTTTTCTTACAGAAACTTTGTTTGGGATGCCTTGAACCTTCACTTGGTTCCCTTGGCTATCAATACATAATATAGGTTTGTGTAGACAATCAAGCATGACATGGTACTATTCCAACCAGTCCATTCTGATAAGAATATCGTGCGATCCTAAAGGTAGGATGTTCAGGTTTACCTTAGTAAGGAAACCATTCACATTTACTTCACATTCTTTAACAATTTCTGAATCCTTCCCTTTTGTACCGATGGCTAACTGTACCAGCCAAGGTTTATCATGCTTTGCTTTTCTTAACTTGCATAAATCAACAATCTTAGGTGCAACATAGCTCCGACAAGTACTAGGATCAATAAGTATTGAAACAGAGGTGTTCAAAATCTTACCTTTGATCTTGACCATTGTATCTTGATGGTCTTCCTGTCGGCCATCTATTGCTGCATAGATTCACGGGGTTCCTGCTATGTCCTCAATAGTAGGTTCTTCTTGCAGATTATGCAAGACTCCATTGTTCTTGTTCTTACAATATTGGGAATAATGTATCCCGTTGCACTTCCAACACTTGATCGCTAAAGGGGTAGCATTTGCTCCACTTGCCACTTGCTTATTACCATTAGGAGCTGGTACATAAGGATTCATACCAGTTTTGTTGAAGTTCTTGTTCACTTGAAAGCTATTATTTTGATTTCTATAAGGTTTCGGGTTTGACCCAGGCTTGCGGTTATCAGAAACGTTTCTAGACTTTTCTTTGTTTCAGTTCTGGTTTTCTTGCCATAACTTCGCATGCTCATAACAGAGTCGGGCCTTGTGTAGTGCAGTATCCATTAGAGGAAATTTCAACTCAAATTGGGCCTTTTAACTTTGATTCAAATTCCATATCATCATGTGTTAGCCAATGAAATTGCTTTAAATTTGAAATACCGTATAGGTCTTAAACAATTTTTTAATATAAATTTGGGCATAGGTATCATAAAAAAAACTACCTTTTTTGTTTGTATTTTCGACATATCTCCTCATGTTTTTACTCAAATTTCGATTGGGAGAGCTCGTTGGATGTAGAATTTAATTCCACATCCAAATATTACCCACACAACATACTTTTGATGGACCCCGTTACCCCAAAAACAAGAAATACCTCAAAAAACATGATGGTGACATCATCATCACATTTTTTCAGGTATTTCTTGTTTTTGGGGTAGAGGGGTCCATCAAAAGTATGCCGTGTGGGTACTCATTGGATGCGGAATTAAATTCCACATCCAACAAGCTCTCCTGATTGAATTGTGAGTAAAAACACGGGGATATATGTCAAAAATACAAACAAAAAAGTAGTTTTTTTCTTTTCTTCCTCCAAAATTAATAAATATTATTTTATTATTTTAACTATTATTTTATTAATTCCTTTTAGGAGGCCCATTTTGAGTTGAAATTTCCTCTAATGCAAAGTCTTTGGCATGTCAAATTCAATCCTGTCCCAAAAAATGGGAGGAATACATCATAGGAACTGCTGGATCTTCACCTTTTCTTCTTTGATATATGGTACATAATGTAGTAGATCTAGAAATATGTTTATAAATGCGTCCATAGTCATGGACCCCATACACAGTCCATGGAACTCTTTTACCTTGAGGTCAAAGAACCTTTCTGACATGTATTTTTCTTGAAAAATATTTCAGAAGTTTTCCCAGCTTATTTATTGTAGCTCATATTTCTTGGTGTGTTTTAAATCTCGCCACCATCATGCTGCCTTACAATTCAGGTTGTAAATGGCAAGCCTAGCCTGCATCACACTTAAATAGTTATGAACCTGAAAATAATTACTCATTCCGAGTAACCATTCTTTAGTCCTTTCTCCCGTATTTACTTCACCTTCGTAGGTCTGGGCTCTTATCTTTTGAAAATACCCTTGAATATGGTCATCACTTCTTTTCCTCTTCCTCCGTGGAGAAAGTGAATCACCACTAGCACGGCTGTGATGATCTCCTTTAGTTGCTTCAGGTGTACCTTCTTTTTCTACTTATTTTGGGATGTTGGCCCGCTCATGGTATGGTTCTCTTTTCGATTTGTTGGTGGACTGGGTAAGTTTACCTTGCGGGCTCCCTCCCGTCATGTTACGCAATAATGCTTCATTTATAGCTTGTTGTTCCTTTCTTTCATTTAGACTATCTTCTCTGAAACTTTTCAGTTCAGCTTGAAGACTGTGCAAAGTTTTCAGCACATTAGAGTTTAGCTCAACCACCAAGTTCACTTCCGTAGTGGGCACATTCATTTCTTCCTGCCAGCTATTTTCTTCCTCGGTATTCATAAACTGAACAACACTGTAAAATTTTTCTTGTAACACAAAATTTTTTAATAGCAGCAATTTTTTTTCTTTTTTCTGTTAGTAACAAAAATTGTTTATCATACTTTATTTTCTCTACATGAATTCTTGGTGCACCCATAAGTCTCTTGGTATTGAAACTGGGCTCTGATACCACTTGTAATGTCCCCAAAAATTGAAAATAAAAATAAAAATTTATAGGCTAGTGAAAACTACCCAAAAGGGATCATTAGTACTCGTGCGGAAACATAGATGCTCCTTAAACTTTCCACCTCTTCGGAATCTGCCCACTGCCTTGTTAATCTCTTATCCATTCAGTGACTATTAGTTAGTTTACTTCTTATGTCTTAATTCTGTTATTTAAACTATCAATATATCTTAGTTATTATTGTTGGTGAATTAATGAGTTATATAGATCATTGTTTTGCTCCTGCACATGTATACTTCATTAGAGGAAATTTCAATTTAAAATGGGCCGTTAAAAAATAATACAAATTCCATGGCATCATGTATTAGCCAATCAGAATGATTTAAAATTCAAAAAGGGAGCACCTCTTAAACAATTTTTTAATATAAATTTGTGCATAGGTATCATAAAAAATACTGCTTTTTTTGTTCGTATTTTCGACATATCTCCATGTGTTTTTACTCAAATTTTGATAAGAAGAGCTCATTGGATGTGGAATTAAATTCTGCATCCAATGAGTACCCACTTGGCATACTTTTGATGGGCCCCTCTAGCCCAAAAATAATAAATACCAAAAAAAATGTGATGATGTTGTCATCATCACGTTTTTTCAGGTATTTATTGTTTTTGGGGTAGCGGGGCCCATAAAAGTATGTCAAGTGGATACTCGTTGGATGCGGAATTTAACTACACATCCAACGAGCTCTGCCGATCGAAATTTGAGTAAAAACATGGGGAGATATGTCGAAAATATGATAAAAAAATTAGTTTTTTCTTTTCTTCCTCCAAAATTAATATATATTATTTTATTATTTTAACTATTATTTTATTAACTTTTCTTAGGAGGCCCATTTTGAGTTGAAACTTCCTCTAATGTGTTAATTTAATAAAAACTAACTTAACTTTGTTGATGGGAACAAAGTGATGGAGTGGCGGGACTTGTTCTCCCATGACGATCTGAGAGGTAAGGTTATTCTTCATTATGAAAGCTTACATAGATCATTAGAACTAAGGCCCCTTATTCATTGATTCACACATTACTCTTGCGACATCGGGATTATTGGTTACTTGACACAATTTAGTTCTTAGTTATACTTCCCGTTCTGCCTTGCACTTTTGTTACTATTTCATTTTACGACTCAGTTACACCCTATGTTTGATAATTATCTTTATTCGTTAATTTACTGGATGCTATGAATTATCTTACTATCCCTACCATTATTATTATCTATCTCTTATTTAGTTACTTACTTGTCTCTTGTTTCTATTTTGCAGGTTTACCTTGGTTACAACCTTATAATACAACGCTTGTTCTTCCTAGCGTGGGCATCATGGCATAGTACGTTTTCCATGATTCCTAAATGCTACAAATCTAGACTACGACTTATGCACAAATGCTACCTATATCAACTATAAAAATGGGCATGGAACAACCTAAACTTTTATGCTAAGGGTAAGCATTGTAAACACTATATGATAGTGTTAAGGGCTACGCATATCATAAGGTTGGGACTATGGTATACATACCATGTCATTAGCATTGAGTCTGCACTGACATTTAAAGGGAGATGAAACCATAGGATAGAGGGTTTAACATATGACTTGGTTGGTATAAGGTTGATCCACAAACTTATGGTTGGGTTTTATGGAGCTATTAATGGCCACCAGCTAGTGCCTTTAATGCCATCGGGGTTGGTGAAAACCCTTGGCAAAGGACTTGGAATTCATTTTTTGTTCATTACGGTTTTGACATTGTGGTTTATTGTGGCCTCTACACATTTGGAGAAGGGAGACAACCCCATCGATTCACAAGTAAGCTTGACCGGCTTTGTGTAAAATGCATTGCTTCGTTTGTTTTTCTCCATGGCATGGCCATGCTTCTCATGCCATCGTTGAATTGTTGTAGGTGGAAATGAAGGCGATCCGGGGTTTTCATAGGGCTACGCTGTCGAGTTGGGATTTCTTCTTTACGGCCATGGTAATCCTGCTAGCAAGATTCACTTGCCCCCTCTCCTTCTCGGCATTTCTAAGTTGGAAATATTTACTGGGTTGGGGTTTCATGTGGCACTTGTTTACTCTTCCTTCGGGGTTTACGATGTAGCTTGTTCTGGTTTTAAATGGACTCTCATTGAGAGGTTTGGCATTTGTTTGGGCCGTGTTTGGGCCATGGCTGCACCATTACTTGTAATGGTGCCATAGCTCACAACTTGCCATTAATGTTTTTAATACTTGACTGTCTAACAAAGAGGTTTTGTGCCTCTCTGTGTAAATACACGGTGTGTTGGTTTTTATATGAGGACTAAAAAGTTTTGGTATGAAATCCCAACGATTTCATTCAGCATTTAATCCTATGTAAATTTTGGATTTGTATGGCTATTTAAATGTTGTGTTTGTTTTAACCTGTGGAATTTAATGGGTTCAATCATGGCCTATGGAATTTACTCCACGTATAAATATTGTTTTGGGTTATGTCAGTATGCATACCACCCTATTTTCTTAGTTTGTATTTTAAGTTGGGAAGCTTCTAGAGCTTAGGGCGTTATGCCATGGGCTGCACCATTGTAGCAAGGGTGCTGCAACCCAT
Organism: Pseudotsuga menziesii; assembly: GCA_001517045.1. Lineage (NCBI taxonomy): Eukaryota > Viridiplantae > Streptophyta > Pinopsida > Pinales > Pinaceae > Pseudotsuga > Pseudotsuga menziesii. The sequence continues at coordinate 28,816 of LPNX010113449.1, forward strand.
TGGCATGCCACCATATGCTATGCGTTAGCGTATAAATGGAGTTTGTGTTTAAAACTGAGTATTGAACTCTTAGTTGTTATATTGACTCAGCGTGGGTACAGGCCATGCCATGAATGGCATGTGCCTCTCCGAACAACTACAATAGCTTTTAGTTGGCATTTAATATGTAAATTGTTTACTTGGAAAGAATAGGGCTGTAAGAGCCAAGGTTATGACAACCCACGATATCGATTTGGTTTATTAGCATGACTGTGTGATTAGATTGAAACTTGTATGACATTACTGTTAGTGTATGCGTTGTTTGTTTATAGGATTGTGGCGTAGCTTAAAAGCGTAGCCTACACATATTAAATGTATAGCATGGGCTCTATAGAGATGGTTATGCGATTGCTTACTGCTTGAGTATAAACTGCTTATGGTTTTATTAATTTTATTGTCTTGAGTCTGGACATCTATAGGATTCGATGTTGCGACCTCTTGTTGGAAAAATGGGTTCTAGTTGTTAAATGTTTAACATGATACATTTGGTTATGTGTAGATTTAAATGGGACCTTTAAGACACTTTATGTTTTTATAATGGATGACTGTAATAAAAGGATTGTGAATTAAACATTTGAGTTATGTAAATGGATGTGATTATTGACTAAGTGATTTGGACTATAGATTTTATATAATAATACAGAGTTTTGATTTTGGTTCACATGGATGGTCATGATTCCTTCTCTGTTTGGTTAATTACGATTATTCTTATTTAATGGAATGTTATGATATTTATTTTGTACTTGTTGAGATAGACCTTGAAGGTCTTTAATGAGTTATTATCTTAGATTTAGTTCTCTCTGTCTGTACTTAGTTGATTTAGTTTAGAATATTTAAGTTTTGTACTTTAGTTTATAATAAATTGAATAGTACATCAATTATAAAACTATTTGAATACTGATATATATACGAATTTCTATATATATATTTAACCTGTACTTCTGAACAAATATTGAATTTAAAACAACCCTCTCATGACAAATGAAATATGTTAGCAGAGTAATCCATCCTGTAGAATAAGCTAGCTGGTAACAAAACCTAGATATAGTGCACATAAACTAAACATGGAGATAATTACAGAATTCAACTCAAAGTACAAACCCTGGTAATGTACAACATATAATAAAATTTCTCCAGCCTATGATAGGTAAATTGCATATACAAACCCTAGCAAATTGATAATCATAAAACATAACCATTATGGTTGTAAATTTCATTGCAGCCATTACTTAACATAAACAATAATGAAACTTTGGGAAGAAATAGAATAGGTCTTAAAGGATTTCATATCTGAATTTGAAGCTTTGTCAATGGTTGCACCTGCACACTTAAATAACCAGCATTAATAGTTCAATGCAGATATGACCTCTGTTTGATGACCAAATCACTTGGGAACTACCATGTTCCTTCCAACCATTGCCCAGAACCGTTCTTGTTTCTAATCTGGATCCCCATGAGTTGGAATCCAACATGCAAGTAGCTTAGATCTCCTAAGGTAGGGTTTCCTAACTAGTAATGAAGATGATGATGACGATGATGATGACGATGATGATGATCATGATGACTATGGCTATGATGATGATGATGATGATGATTACGATGATGAGGAGGAGGAGGATGACTATGATGATGATGATTATGGGGATGATGATGATGAGGATGATGATGGTGATGATGATGATGATGATGAGGATGATGATGATGATGATGATGATGATGAACAATGATGGTAATGATGATGATGAGGAGGAGGAGGATTAGGAGGATGAGGGTGATGATGATGATGACGATGATGACGACGATGATGATGATGACGATGATGATGATAATGAACAATGATGGTGATGATGATGATGAGGATGATGAGGATGAGGATTATGATGATGATGACGATGATGAGGAACAATTATGATGATGATGATGAAGATGATGATAGGTTTAGTTGAAACTTTGCTTTGATTTTTTTTTCAAGCATTTGCAATGGAATGGTGATGATGAACAATGATGATGATGAGGATGATGACTATGATGAGGATGATGATGATGATGATGATGATGATGATCGTGATGATGATGATGATGAACAATGATGGTGATGATGATGATGATGATGACGATGATCACGATGATGATGATGATGATCGTGATCATGATGACTATGGCTATGATGATGATTATGATGATGATGACGATGATAGTAATGAGATTTTCCCCGTTTACTATAAATACTAATTACTAAATCTTGAAAACCGTGGAAATATTTAATACACATATAAACACTCATTACACTGATGGCCACACACTTGTTTGAATATTTCTTGTACTAGACCAACCCCATAAACCATCTGGATGGAATATTGGATGTCTAAATGGTATTATAATGGGATCTGGATGCTATTACTCTTTTTTACTCTTGTACCAAAGTAGTTAATAAAAAACATATATGCGATATGAATCGCATATGCGATTTGAATAAGCTATAACACATATGCGTGTTTTAAAAAATTTAAAAATTCGACCAGAATAAGGTTTAGCATATGTTCAAAATTAGCTTCAGACTACCGAACCTATTGGCTAGGACATAAAAACCAGGGATATTTCATGTCTTTTAGAATTCTATCAATATGCTCAGTTTTGATGGCGTATTTTGCTTTGATAAACACAATACTTTTTGTGAAAATTTAGAATATTGTAGAGTATGATCTTATGATTCTGAATATGTAATTTTTTCTTTCGAATGCATGTTTTAATTATTTATTATTATTTTTCTAAATGACACAGATTAGTTTTTGAAAATAGATACATCAATTGTTTTTTATATAACTTTTGATTTCCTTCACCATTTGCCAAGAAAATTATATGGTGCACTGGGAGAGAGTGAGCTCTACAATATTATATATAGAAATCAAAGATTTCATTAATATTTTCCTCCAAAGTGTTGCACTCGCACAAAAAATTTTCATTTCGAGCTTTTCTGACATCAATAATTAATTAAAAAAAATCATGAAACGATATGAATAAATAGTGTTGCACTAGGCCCATGATTGTGCATCTAAAGTGTCTTTAAAGGATTCCATGATTGTGCATCAACCCTCATATGTGCATTGAATACATATGATTTATCCATATTCCATGGCATATGGAATATGACATGGAGGGCTAATGTTAATGTTTTTAAAACCCTATGCCAAGGCTATATTAAAACCATACACCAAGACTATATTAAAACCATACACCATGAATATGTTAGAGCATGAACCAAGTTATAAAGTGTCAATACTATATAAAATGTGTTCCAAGCAAATAATAAGTGCAACAGTAATTAAATCACTATCTTAGAGTCCGTAAAAATAATGATAGTAGCCATCATAGTAGTCACTAGGATAGCGATGTAAATCTGTCATCATCCAAGCCAAGTGCTAGTGACGAAAAGGGTAGTATGTCTTGTTCAGATTTTATAAGTAGTTTCCAATGTCAATTGCACCTACATGTGACAAGAAAGAATATGCATTAGTTTGTAAGAACTAAGTAAACCCCGCAGTGACAAGTAGAAAACAATTGCCTTCCAGGTGTTTATAAAGGAAAACATGTCCCGCCACTCCACCCCTTTTTCCAATAACAACTTAAGTCAGAATTGTTTATACAACAGTAATCAAACTTTATAACCAATGATTTCGAAATCAAAGCAACACATACCTATAAATGCATAACCACAAAACAAGATAGTAAACAAACATCACGCCAACATAGTATTACATTAATAACCATATTGGGAAATATGAAAGGATGTAAGAACAACTTATGACAATACATCACAATAAACAAATTACGACACATTCCACATAGTTAGATAATGTCCATCTCAAGGAGTAAATGAATAGCCTAATAAATAAAAAAATTATTTTCAAATTTTGGGACATTACAGTGTGTTTTCTGACAGAGGATTTGAGTCATGGGTGGGGAAATGAATGGATTAGTTGTTTTGTTTGGTAAGGGTTTTGATAGTTGTTATGCATCCAATAGATGCGACTATGTAGTCTTCTCCATGGCTCTGCCATATGTAAACATTTGGGAAAAAGAGTTTGACTATCCAAACCTGGCTCGACTCTGTGTATCATTTTGCAATGATTTGTAATGGGTGTTGTTTAATTTTAATGGAAGCTCTGTGTTTATACTTATGGTGTGTTTTGTTACTTACAGTGCCATTGCTTGCAATGGCACCATGGATAGATTGAATATGTGTTTTATGCAATATATGATTATGGTGGTGAGGTGTGGTAAAATGAGGGATGTATGAGTTTATTAAATTGATGTGGCTGGGTTTTACCTTGTGTTCATAAGCATGAGGCTTGGATCAGCCCTTGGTGTGGATACGCATCCTGTATTTGTATTTATGTTTTTATAATGTGACTATGAAATGGAAAGGAGCGTAGCTATGTTTTGTTTACATTGTTGGTTATGTTGAAGACCTTTTTGGCAGCCTGAGAGGTGAAACCCTTGATGTATAAAACACAACGTTTTGTTTTGTTAATAGTTCCTACAAAATTCTATCCTGGGCTGCTTAATCAATTAGACTTGTGGTATGTTAGTTTGGGTTTAGTTATATCATAGGATTCGATCCGAAATTTATTTCAAATTAAAATGAACAGAGGTATAAGAACATGATTCTTGGTTTTGTTAATGTGAGTTTATGGTTTCGTAGATAAGTTTCCATTAGTGCAATGCGTAAGGAATGACTCTGTTTTTTATAATCTTGTTTATGTAATTAGTTATTTTAATTATTTGTTTGTCATTTTATTTGTTCATTTGAATGCATGTAATGACCTACAACCATGCTGGTTGTAGGCCTAGCCTCCATGTAGGTTTTTTCCAGCACTTATATGTGACCCTAAGTAAGAATGGCCTACACATCACTTATATCTGGTCATGTAGGAACCAATACTATAATCATATCAGAAAGGCACTCCCAACACTCACATCTAACCATGTGGGAACACATCCCACAACCATGTTAGAAATGACCAACACTCACATCTGACAACCAATGTCAGAAATGCTCAGCACTTACATTCGACAATGCAAGGAACCAATCCTCCATGCCGAAAGGGCTTTGCACTTACATCTAACAAACACTATAAGAAAGACTTAGTACTTACATTCGACCATGCGAGGAACCAATCCTCCATGCCGAAAGGGCTCTACACTTACATCTAATCATTGTAGGAACCAAACCTACAATTGCTTCAGAATGGTCCTGCACTCACATTTGATCATGTAGGAACTAATCCTACAGTCACATCAGAATGGCCCTCAGTCCCAGAATGAGCTTTCCTGGTAACTAACTAGGTGCCTCCATTCCAAGAATGGAATTCAAAGCTTATATCTGATTATGTAGGAACCAATCCTATAGTCACATTAGAATGGATTAGCACTCATATCTGACATGCAAGGAACCAATCCTCTCATCATGGCAGAATGGTTCAGCCCTTACATATGACCATGGAAGGAACCAATCCTCTCACCATGTCAGAATGGCTCACGCACTCATCACTTCCCTTTGGAGGGAACCTCGATCTAGAGAACACCAAGATTCTCCCTGAAGTACTCAAACTTCACTCTAGCCAATGGATTTGTCAACACATCAGCTATATGTTCATCCGTCAGAACATATTGGAGCTTCATCGCTCCCCTCTGCACCATATCCCTGATATACTGATACTTGATCTCGATATGTTTCGACTTGTCATGGAACACTGGATTCTCTGACAACTTCATAGAACTCTGGTTGTCACAATATATACAAGTAGCATCCAACTAGAGATCAATAAATTAGATAGTAGCTTCCTCATCCATACTGCCTCATAACTAGATGAACAAGATGTGACATACTATGCTTCAGCTGTACTCAGTGCCACATAAGATTGCTTCCTTCTAAACCAAGAGATTGCACCTAATCCCATACTGAAGCAACACCCTAAAGTGCTCTTCCTATCGATGACACTGCCTGCCCAATATGAATCAACATAACTCTCTAGGTTAATATTCTAATTTGCCTCATAATTGAGCCCATAACCAAATGTACCTCTCAGGTATCTCAGAATATGCTTTGCATCAATCAAGTGAACATGTCTCGAATCTGTCAGGAACTAGTTCAAGGTGTTCACAACAAAGAAAATATATGGTCTCGTGTTCATCAGGTACATCAAGGACCCAATCATCTGATGATACATCGTAGCATCAACCGCTTCTGATGAAGCATCACTTAATAGCTTCAGGCTCGATGCCATAGGTGTGGTCATGGCCTTGCAGTCCATCATCCTGAACCTCTTCAGGATCTATACTGCATACTTCCCTTTCCCGAGGGAGATTCCATCCACATTCTGCCACACCTCCATGCCTAGAAAATAGTGCATCATACCCAATTCCTTCATTTTGAACTTGAAAGCAAGCTTCCTCTTCGTATTAGGAATCAACCCATCCATACCTTTTACAAACAAATCATCTACATATAGTACGAGCATCATTGGGTTTCCATATTCAACCTTGTAGTAAAGGTTGGAATCTGCTTTACTTTTGGTAAATCCCAAACTAGATAGAAAGCCATCAATTCTATCGTACCATGTCCTGGGTGCCTGTTTCAAAACATACAGGGATTTCTTCAATCTAAAACCATGCAACTCCCTATCATGTGTCTCAAAGCCAAGTGGCTGCTCTACATGCACTTCCTCTTCCACTACACCATTCAAGAAAGCAGTCTTGACATCCATTTGGTGTATCTTCCATTTCATCACCACAGTTAGAGAAAGTATTGATATAATGGAAGTGTACCTGGCTACAGGTTCAAAGGTTTCTTCATAATCTATTCCTTCTTTCTGTGAGAAGCCACGCACCACAAATTTTGCTTTATATTTCTCTATGATGCCATATGCACCATGCTTGATCTTGTAGACCCATTTGGAAGTTACAACTGACTTCCCTTTTGGTCTTGGGAAAACATCCCAAACATCATTCTTCATGATAGATGGATACTCTTCGATCATAGCATCCTTCCATTCTTTCCATTCTGTCTCTTATTCATAGTTGGAAGGTTGTTTATTGATAAAGTCACACAATAAAGCTACATACCCGAAGCAGGACCTGGTCCTCCTTCTTTCTCTGTGATTCTCTTCTAGAGCCCCATATATTTTTGCACCTTGGATAGCTTCTTGTACCCAAGTAGGTCTCCTCTTGTGAGGATTCTTCTCCCAAGGTGGATCTACAGGTTCTTGAGGTTCTTCAAATTCTCAATCTTCTTCTTGAGTTTCTTCGTTCATGGCTGTGTCATGAATTCTGGGTGCTTCTGATTCTTCAGGATCTTGAGCAGTTCTCTTTTTGGATTTGTTGTAAGCTAAGTATTCATCAAATGTTGCATCCCTGCTGATGTCAATATTCTTGAATCTTGGGAAGTATATTCTATAAGCCTTCGATCTTTCAAAGTATCCCACAAATATACCCTTCTTTCCTGAAGGATCTAACTTTGTCCTCTTTTCTTATGGAATGTGTATGTATATTGGACAACCTAATATTTTGAGATGGCTGAATTCTGGATTCTTGCCAAAAAAATACTTCTCCAGGTGTCTTGTTCTCGAGTAGTCTGTGTGGAGTATGGTTCTGTACATACACTACTGTTCTGGAAGCTTCTGCCCATAGATGCATGGGACGATCTTGATCATGAAGCATTACTCTGCAACTTCCATGATACTTCTATTCTTCCTTTCTGTAACCCCATTTTGTTGTGGATTATATAGATTGGATAACTCCCTCTTAATCCTTGAATATTTGCATAACTCTTTGAATTCATTTGATGTGATTTCCCCGCCATTATCTGATCGAAAGGTCTTGATCTTCTTTTCTGTGTGGTTCTCTATCAAGGCTTTGAATTCCTTCAACTTGCTGAAAAATTCATCTTTGTTCTTCATAAAGTATATCCATGTCTTCCTAGAATAATCATTAATAAAAGAAACACAGTATACATACCTGCTTAGAGAACTTGCTGACATTGGACCACATACATCGAAGTCAATGATTTCCAAAATTCCTTTTTCTTTGCTTTCACTACTTGGAAATTTCTTATTTGTGTTCTTTCCTTTTGCACATCCTTTGTAGACTCCTTCATGTTTTGCTTGAATTTCTAAAATACCTTCAATAGCTTTGCTTGCAAGTGGTAGTGATTTGTAGTGCACATGTGCAAGACTTCTATGCCAAATTTCATTTGGCTCTACTATGTCATGGACCAAAGCTTGTTCTGGATGTCCCTTCAATTTGTATAATCCTCCTTCTTATTCTCCAATTACTATTGCATCGTCAACAGTATTTCCTCTTGGACACATGAGGACTTGGCCATCTACAAATACAGCCCTCATGCCTTTTTCATCTAGTGACGATATGGAGAGAAGATTCTTCTTTAGTCCTGGTACAAATAAGACATCCTTCATTTTCATAGACTTTCCAGAGTCTAGCTTGTAGGAGGATTCACCACTACCTTTTATGGGACATTAGTAGTCATCCCCAAGTTTCCCCTTATGGGGTGAATTATGTTCGGATAGTTTCTAAACATATTCATTGAATCTTGTCATGTGTTTGGAAGCCCCACTGTCAATAAGACAATATTTGCTTCCATGAGTGACAATTCCCATGAGAGCGGAGATCATAACATATTCTTCATCACTTGAAGAGTCTTCACTTTCTTGTTTTACTTTCTTCCTGAGAGAATCATCATCCTCAGCAGTGTGAGTATGATGTCTTCTTTTGGAGTTGTTCTTCTTCTTGGATCCACTCTTGTTCATGGGACAAATTCTAGCAAAGTGTCCTCTTTCATCACAAGTATAACATCTGAGTTTGGATGGATCCCTTCTTACAAAATTAATTTTCTGATGAGAATGCTTACCTTGGTGATGGTGATTTTCCTTTTTACCTTTCTTGGAGTGTACTATGAGAGCTTGTTCTTCACTTCCCATATTTTATTCTCGAGCTGATAATCGAGCTTCTTCTTGTGAACATTCTTCCCATAGTCTACTGAACTTGATTAGCTTCTTCCTAGCACAGATTCCTTGGGTGAAAGAATCCCATGACCTAGGGAGACCATTCAGGGTTGTCATCACAATTTCTACATTCTCCACTTCTTCATCTATTGCTTCAAGTTGTTCTTTGATCTGGGAGACCCTTGTGAAGTATGACTGGATGGTCTCCTCATTATAAATCTTTACATTCTTCAACTAGTTCCTTAGAGTCATATTCTAGTTTATGTTCTTCCCTTCAAATAGTTTGGTTAGGGAATCAAACATAGATTTAGGTGTCTTGAGGGAGGACACCTATCATATGAGGTGATCCTTGATTGAATCATAATTCATCCTCTTTGCCATAACTAACTTATTATTATGCGAGGCCTTAGCCTCATCTTCCTATGGAACTAGAACCTCCTCATTGATGTAGGAGTCTAACTCATTTTCTTCCAGGACCAGGGAGATCCTATACTTCCAGGATTGAAAGTTATAATCTCCCTCAAGCTTTTCATCAAGCTTGGTATGATGAGACATATTAACTGAGAACCTAAAATGGAAATACAAAATATTTAGATCTTACCAGGTCAAGATGTCAGATCTAGATTTGGAGCTGAATTTCTACAGTGCTGGTTCAGGAGCATATTAGGGTCTGACTTTCCTAAAGTTCTATCCAAAAAAATTCTTTGATATTGATCTCTAAACTTTGATTTTGGGGAGGAGATCAATTTAGGCCTGGGCTCACTCAAAAATTCCACTTCTATGGAAAGCCGTAATTTTTGGTAGTAGTGTCGGGTCCAAAACTGAAAAAGCTCATAATCAAATTCTGCTTGGACAGAAATATGCACCCTAGGGAGGAGAGTCATCCCAACCTTATTTTGGTGAAAATATATGGAGAGAGATCCAAAAAGTAGGAATCCCTATTTCCCACAGCTGCAGAGTGTCTTCGTCTCAGGTTAGCTATGATACCATGTTAGATTTTTAACATTAAGCTAGCATTATATTAGGATCTTTTAACTAAGAGAATAACAAGCACAGCAATCAATGACAAGAGACAATGAACAAAGTTTTTTTCTCGGGGAAACCATAAATGGAGAAGCCCCACAACTTCCTCAGAGATAGAATCAACACCAAAAGTGAAACCCAAAATAGTAAGATGATCTCCTGACAGTAGTAGCCTCTTTCTTTCTAGCCCCAACAAATTATTCTCCCTCAGCTATGCTCTACAACTGAGTGTGAGTGAGTGTGTGATAAATAGAGATACTCACTCTCTATTTATACTAATTCCCAACTTGACAATGACTCTCTAGGGCCAACTTCACTAGGTGAGTCTAACAACCCTAGGGCCCTGGAACTACGGGGACTTTAACCATTGAACAATAGGAGGGTTACTCACCTTGACTTGACATGAATTCTTTACATTATAGAAACTCCCGATCGGAACATCGGGGCATGACATGACTCAATTACATTACAAACACTTCCTGAAATAAACATTGGGGTAGAATAAATAAGAAATACAAGTGAATACATTCCAAAGTTACAATTACATCAACACAAACTTTGTATGGTTTTCAGTATATTGTAATTTAATTCAACCACTAGTTCTCCTTCCCCTGTAGGGGTATTCATATTTCCTTACTATTTGTTGTCATCTTCTGTGTTCATGATCTGAACTGTTCTTGAATCTTGCAATTTAAAATATTTAATAACAAATAATTTCCTGTAAGCTAACACAATTTCAACTATAATTTATTTCTGCAACGAATGTTTGGCAGCACCCATTAGGTCTCTTAGTGTTTGAATCTGGGCTCTGATATCACTTATAATGTCCCTAAAATTTGTAAAAATAAATAAAAATTGTAGGCTAATGAAATACTACAATTCAAAGACATTGTTTAAAACTTCTACAGAATAAAACTTGGTTGTATACTGAACCTAAGTGTCGTAAATTTTTTTCCCTCTATGTGTTTTATTGTCTGATGATGATGTGTTTATGTGATGCTGTTATATCACTTGAACTTGTGTGTATGGTTACTTTGCTTGTCTACTAGTTGTGGACATTTGTTGGCACTTACATTATGTTACAGTTTACTTTTTATTTTATATGTCTTAAATTCGTTTATGGTTTTATTCATAGAGGTTGAATTTCCTTTGAATGTCAAGGGGTGGAGTGGAAGGGTTTTATCCCTTAAGGGTCCACTTGGAAAGTTATGGATTCCTATTGCTAATGGGCTTACTTAGTTCGTCATGAACTAATGCAGGATCGTACTCTCTTGTGCAGGTTATTTCATTGATGAACTCTGTCTAAGATCATGACAAATAACAACATACTGTCTATAACACTACATCTGCTCTACACTAATCTTGTTGAAAGATGGGTGAAAAGAGGACTAAAGTCCTAGGACTAACTATACCTAATTCCTATGTTCATAAGGTTGCTAAGAGATTAATTTTATGTATGATGTTAAACTTATTATATACATTAATGCTAAGGTTTGAAACCTTAAATACTTTGTAATATATACCTTGGAAACTATATGGAAAAGGGTTTATGATTTATGGAATATTCCATATTCCATCAAAACTTGTATTAGCATGAACTTTGAGGGTTTTATGGTTTAACGTTGGTGGGTGGTGAACTATGGAAGAACATTGTGCATTAAACTATGGAGTTGTGGGTTTCAATTTGATTGACAGTGGTGGATAGGTTGACAACTTGAATGATTCTTGGGAAGTGCAGGAATAATACCTCAAGTGTGGGATAGGGTTTGTATTTGGTTCATTTGGTATTTATTTGGTTTTTTTTGGGTTGTCTCATGCTTCCGGGTTCCATGTTGCTCAACCCAACAGCATTCCTGCTCTCTTGTTGGTAAGTTATGTAGTTGGTCTGCACAGTGTAATGTTATGGTTTGATTACGATTTTTGGATTGCATATTACTAATAGTGTTTATGTGGGTTTGTGAAGGTGAAAAAGCATGGTTGTTTAGTGGCTTGATGGTGGTGCCGCATGTTTCCTTCGCAACCATTATTTAGGTAAGCCTCAAAACTAGCAAGGCCCTTACTACTGTGTTTGTTGAGAGAGGATTTTAGTTGTGGGTAGGGAAATGCATCGATTATATGTTTCGTTTGGTCAAGGTTTTCATAGTTTTTGTGCATCCAATAGATGTGACTTGGTAGTATTCTCCATGGCTCTACCGTATGTAAACATTTGGTGAAAAGAGTATGACTGTCCAAAATTGGATCGGCTCTATGTATCATTTTGCAATGATTTGTAATGCATTTTGTTTAATTTTAATGGAAGCTCTGTGTTTATCTTTATGGTGCGTTTCATTACTTACAGTTCCATTTCTTGCAATGGCACCTTGGATAGCTTGACTATGTATTTTATACAATATATGATTATGGTGGTGAGGTGTGGTAAAATCGTGGATGTATGAATTTATTAAATTGATGTGGCTAGGTTATACCTTGTGGTCGTAAGCATGAGGCCTGGATCGGCCCTTGGGGTGGATACAAAGCCTGTATTTGTATTTTTGTTTTTATAATGTGACTGTGAAATGGAAAAGAGTGTTGCTTTGTTTTGTTTAAACGGTGGGTTATGTTGAAGACCTTTCTAGCATCCTGAGAGGTGAAACCCTTGATGTATAAAACACAACATTATGTTTTGTTAGTAGTTCATACATGATTGAATCCTGGGCTTCTTAATGAATTAGACTTGTGGTATGTCATTTTTGGTTTTGGCATATCATAGGATTCGGTCCTAAATGTATTTCGAATTAAAATTAATAGGGTTTTTTATAGGACTTGAGCTGTGGGTGGGGAAATGCATCGATTAGATGTTTTGTTTGGTCAAGACTTTGATAGTTGTTGTGCATCCAATAGATGTGACTATGTAGTCTTCTCCATGGCTTTGTCATATGTAAATGTTTGGGAAAAAGAATTTGGCTGTCCAAAATTGGCTTAGCACTGTGTATCGTTTTGCGATGATTTGTAATGGGTGTTGTTTAATTTTAATGGAATCTATACATTTATCTTTATGGTGTGTTTCGTTACTTACAGTTCCATTGCTTACAATGGCATCATGGATATCTTGACTATGTATTTTATGCAAGGTATTCTTATGGTGGTGTTGTATCGCAAAATCGTGTATCTATGAGTTTATTAAATTGATGTGGTTGGGTTTTACCTTGTGGTAGCAAGCATGAATCTTGGATCGGCCCTTGGCATGGATACGCATCCTATATTTGTATTTATGATTTTATAATCTGACTATGAAATGGAAAAGAGCGTAGCTCTATTTTGTTTAAACTATTGGTTATGCTAAATACCTTTCACACATCGTGAGAGAAAAAACCCTTGATGTATAAAACAAAGTATTTTGTTTTGTTAATGGTGCCTATAGGATTCGATGCTAGGATTCTTAATGAATTATACTTGTGGTCTGTCAGTTTTGGTTTGGGCATCTAACAATATTCGATCCTAGATGCATTTCTATTTAAAATGAACATAGGTGTCAGAACATGATTCTTAGTTTTGTTAATGTTAGTTTATGGTTTTGTAGATAAGTTTCCACTAGAGTGATGTGCGGGAATGACTCTGTTTTTTATTATCTTGTATATGTAATTAGTTATTTTAATTCTTTGTTTATAGATTTAGTTATTGATACGAATGCATGTAACGACCTACATGAAAAACTTGGTGGGTTTCGATGGCTAGGCTAGGTTAAAAAATTGAAATGAAATTGTGAAATCTCGTAGCGAGCCATGGACATGATTCATTGGGCTAATAATACTTAGCAGTGTTTATGTTTTTGTAGCATGGATTTATAATTTTTATTTAAAGGCTTGGATTGGTGTTACAATATGATGTTTATGGTTTATTTATTATGTGGAAACAATAGCATACTCACTGGTAATATGAAATCTTCCAGCATATTCAATTTATGTTGAGAGTTTGATTTTAACGGTTTTAAGAGATTCGAGCTATGGTTAGTTTGTTTCCTTTAGTTTTATTTTATTAGTTATTTAAAATATTTTAGACATAGGTTTAATATTAAGAACCCAAAGATTGGATCTGTGGTCTTATGTTTAAAATTTTATAAATGGTTTGTTTTAATGAATTCTCTGGTTTATTTAAAAGTTTGAGCAAAATTTCAATAACTAGTTTAATTGAATAGCTAGAGGTTTAAAATATAGGATATGCATGTCTCACAGTTTTAAAACAATACTAAAAGAATATAAACTATATTTTCCTAGCTAGGTAATAATGGTTGAGTTTAATGTTCAAGCAAATAAATCAACCTGTAGCATAACATCTATTCCTAAGGTTTGTATAGAAATTGTTCAGGCTTCAAGGATCTGTAAACAAAAGGAAAACCTAGCTGAAACGAACATACAATATACATATTTTTGTTCAAGATTATATAGACTACTTTAATAAAATCTATAAGAACTGTAGAGAAGGTAAAAACCTCATACCTGCAATTTGTTGTTATTTAATGGCTAGAACCCTGCACACTCAAGTACGCAGAATTAATAAGAACATAGACAATTTTGACCTCAAATATTTCAACTAAATAATTTAAGAACTACCATGTTCCACGCAACCATGACCCGAAACCATATCTAGTTTCAATCTGGACTACCCCCCACCCCCCAAGTTGGTTCTAACATGCAAGTAGTCTAGAGATCCTAAAGGTAAGGCTTCACCTATCTAGAATTTCACGTTCTGTACAAGATTTCTTTTCTTTTTGGAAAATGCTCTCCCAAAATTCTGAGGAGAATAATGATAAGCTAGAATAGAATGAGATCTCCAAGCCTTTCTTTGGATTGGGTCTTTATTGACAATCTTTAGGAAAAATGACAGTTAAATTTTAGTTACATCAAGAATCATTTATTTTCTTGAAATAATCTTTTACTTGATTTATATGTGAAAACTAGTTCCTATTTTGACTATTTAAGGTATTAAATATTTAATTAATTATTTTGGTAAATAATAATACATATATCACTTAGTTATTATTTATAGTTACTATTATTAATACATATTCTTAATATTTCATTCATAACATATATAAACTACACACACACACACACACACACACATATCATTGTTTAACATTTTTACTTCTGGTATCATATAGCATGATCCCAAATCACATGGTACTTTCTTTAGCTTATAATCATTTCTTTTATTAAGGCCTTCACGTAGGGTTGGTAAACTAAGTTAGGCAGCTCTAAAACTCCTTACATGTTTGATTACCTCATATATAGTGGTAGTTCTTTAGTGCTTGATGTGAAACAAATATTCAAAATTTCATTTAATCAACTTAAAAATAAGTAAGACGAGGTCAATGTTTTATTAGAGTCATTTTCACTCATTATAATTAATTTTCAGTAACTTCTAGTGTTATTTAGAGCCCACACTCAACGCTAAAAACATGGAGTTACACTTAGTGCAATTCCAGATCCTCTTGCTCAACACTAATGGTAGGAGGTACTTGTATAATAACCTAGGGATACAATGGCCAAGGATCTAATGTTCCAGAGCTTATGCTCAACATCAATTTGGAATGTTGCAGGGCTTATGCCCAACAATTCCAATTCTTATCTTTTCATGTGCTTCGGGGCTTTATGCTCAACACAAAATTTTGATAACTCATGTGCTCGAGAGCTAACGCTCAACAAAAACATCAAATACTCATGTTCTTCATGGATCTCGCTCAACACAACCACCAAACCACTCATGTGCTTCAAAGCTTGCACTCAACACAAACATCATATCACTTTCGTGCTCCAGAGCTCACGCTCAACACAACATCTCACCAATCATGTGCTTCAGGGTCCATGCCCAACACATGCAATTGCATACATGCTAAATAAAACTTATGTATTGGCATACACCCAATATATCAAATAAATAATCATACTCATGTGCAGTGGGGTCTTATTCTCAATATACAATATATAAACATCAAAGTAACATTACATGCTATGGGACTTATTCCCATAAGTGTTAGGTCAAAATTCAGGATATTACATGGATGAAGCAAAGAAAGAAGGGTGAGCGATGGAAAAATTATCTGTAAAAAACACAAAGGTTGCATAATAGCCATCACCCCATCCCACAGCATAAAAGTCATAGGTTCAAATCCCATTTGTAGAGGCGAGTGCAGGTGATGTTATTTTTACACAAAAGAAACACCGAGAGAAAATGCAGGGGCAAGAGTGGGAAGAGAACCACTCGCTGAGACAAACGCACCTTATTGAGTGAAAGAAATAGTAAAAATCGCATTGGTAACCCCTCAAAATAAGGAATAGCAAAGGATTCTCTCTCATTCGTTGGGTGTGTTTAATGCTTTAAGGGTTTAGATTATGTGTCCTACAGTCATTGAATTCCAATGTCACAATATTCTTATCATATACATTTTATAGTTTGGAAACATCCCTTTCATTTTATCTAACAATTCTATAGTTGTAAGTTGGCATCATGCATACTATATATCACTACGGATAGGTGTTATTTCATCACTTTCATTTTTGTAGATATTAGAGTTGGAGGAATCTCTATCCCATTAGAAAGTTGTCCATGTTGTTGGGATGAAAGCAAAGGTAATCATGTTTATTACTAGTTGCTTACACTCATGAGATGCAAAGAACAAAGAACATAACTATCCATCTAGGATTACATTCAAAGTTTGTTTATCTTGCTTTACAATAGACTCATGTGGTTGTTAGTTTAGGGATTTCAACTATTTTCTATTCTGATTGCAAAAGAATGTAGATCAAAATTATAGTGTATACCAATATATAATATCAATGTGTTATCACAATGTTATCCATATGAAGAGATGAAAGCCCCTTTTGGATTCATAGTGAGTTAGTACATCATTGTTTATGTTTGGAAGGTACAAACTTGCCACAATGATATGAAATATTGACTAGCATATATCATGAGTTGTTTCTTATATACGAAACCTTTTTCATGTCTCTAATAACTTCAGTAAAGAATTGTTATACTTATCGAGTCAATATTAATGTACTATGGCTATAATTTTTTCAAGCCTCATTGAACTTCACCAAAACTAGTTCAAACCTTATGCAAATTCACCACGGAATCATCATGCATTTAAAAAAACCCTTTAACCAAAAGCATCGCAAGAGAAAGAACACCTTTTACATTTCCAAAATACTCCTTCAAATTTGCAAATAAATCTACCCCAAATCAATGCTTCTAGTAGTTCGTTAATTATGTTTCAGAAATCTGTTTTCAAAAGTTCTTAAGCAGTGCCAACTTAGTTATAAAGCAATCTTGAAGTATTCACTTAATAAGGTCCCAAACTGCCTTGACAAGTGTGCTAACATTTCTCTTGACCTGAGTGCCAAGATTAGGAATTACTACATGAAGCTATGCATGAATCCTTTTAAATATGCAATTTCAATAGATTGAATATCTCTTCCATAAAATGTTCACACAACAACTCTAATTCGTTCGTTGAAATGCATTCCTCAAGGTTGTCCTTTAATCAATCCATAAGGGTGTTTTTAAGTCTCTCCTTCGTATTTGTCCATTAATCCTAGAACACAAGTAGATATGCATTTGTACATTAGGTGAAGAAATGTCGTCACATAATCAGTTCTTAGTGTACTTAGTTTGATCTCATATTGTTTTGAATCACAAACATTGTTTGTCATTGAAACCAGTTTATTGGAAACTTTGAACTGAAGACTAGCATTATTTAATTCTCCACTTTAATGAATTCTTCTTGACACTTCAAAATATGTAGACATGCAGTTCCTTTTTCATTTTACTTCTATTTTCTTAGTTTATTTTTCTGTTATTTTTAAGGAACAAAAATAAGGACATATGTCCATACAAGTAACATACAAGGAAACCCCACATGGAGAAATAGTATGCATAGTATCTAGTCCATACAATATTTTTTTTATCTACTTCTATGAAAAGAAAAAAAATGTAAGCAAATGAAACCAAAACATATGTATCTTTGATTTGTGGATGATGTGTTGAGTAGTGAGTTGGAGCTTTGTTATTTAGATGGAGTAAAATATGTGGTTTGGATAGAATTTCTATGTTTTCTCATCTCTTGTTTTGATCACCTTTTGATCTTCTGCAGGTATGTTGAAGCTAACTCTTCAGTTTGGGGAGGTCTATTTGAATAAGCCACTGGAAATACATTTTGTTTCAAGGTGTTTCATCCCGATAGTAAGATTTCTTCGCTCTTCTTAGAGATTTGATCTGAAAGTGCATACCTTGATTTCTAGCTCTTTGTTTTATTAATGAACTATTATGCATGTGTAAATTTGAATATTTTTTTCATTGGTTTATGGATGCACTCACCTCATTTTGTAGCCATATTATATCCAATTTTTTGAAAAAAATGTTCTAATTTTATTTATTTCTTAACATGTTCTTAACCAACTAAAATATACACATGGATGGAAATGCAGATGGACCCAAGTGATGTTGTGGACTTTGCAATTTTTATTGGGGAAGGGAAATGTGCCCTTGGCACGGTCCAGTGTCGAAAATGTTGTACATATGTTGATATTAGTGGTGAAATTGTGGACGATGAAATTGTTGATTATCCTTTTGATTTTATCGGCCCAATTGGAATTCCTTTAAATACAAAGCAAGAGCATAAAAGGAAACCTAAAACAACAAAGGTAGGCACTAATAGGAAAGTAGGAACGTTGGTTGTCGAAACATTGCAATCACAGGTAACGGAAGGAATGCCAATCTCTGAAAACATTGAAGGAAATGTGGAGTATCCTATGCATAAAAAACCAAGAGTTGATCATTTATATGAGTTAGTGGCATAAGTTGTAGTGGTTGATCCTAATGCTTTGGCATCTTGGGAACATAAAGTGAATAGTTTAACGAAAGAGTTTATCTAAGGGGAAGCTAGCACTCAAGGTATATTCAAAAAATGGAAAACCTAATATAAATATACGTTGTGAAAATTGTGGCAATGATTATGGAACGGGAAAAGTATCCTTGGCAGCCCGAATAGTTCCTAACTTAAAAAAAAATCAGATGAAAATAGGGTTCGGTCAACGTCACAATTCAATGTTGGGAATTAATGAAATTCCTTCATGTAACACAAAAAAGTAGACAAGAATGGCTAGTGATCAACTTAAGATTGATAAATAAATCAAAGTTTATCTTTACATTATTCCAAGGATAGTGACTTAGAATGCCAATGCTTTGTAGAGCACATTTTATAGGATGAACAAAATTTTCTTCAAAAGAGATAGAGTTTCTTGCAAGCAATATACCCCATGAAACAATAAAGGGAGGAGATCTCAATTATTTTAAATATTCATTTGCACTCCATTCTTTTAGACATAATTCCATTGTGTCTCTTTTCCACATATCCTATTTGTTTAGTTTCATTTCAATTTTGGACTAAACTTTCCTGGTATATTCACATTTTACAACTATATGAAAGTTTGATTCATTTTCATTTTGACACAAAAACATCTGCCAATTCCTTCATTACAGTTCCTATTCAAAACATCCGAGGTAGAGCCTTACGTGAGAGAATGAATGACATAAATATATTTGATTTCACAAGCCATCTGAACTTCCAAACAACTTTCCACCACCATTTTTTATCCTGATCCGCCAAACCGTGAAAAAGATATTGTATCCTTCTATTGGAGTATAAATTACTTTGGAGGATAAATATCATACCAACATATTCGAGCTACATCCAATCCTCACATTAATACTTTTTAAGATATTTGTAAATTCATACTAGATTTTTCTGTCATTCCCAATAAACCCCATTGCCTCTGTTGATAACCACCCTTGACTCCTAAATAATGAGAATCCATGGTATATATGTTGTTTAAAAAGAAAAAACCTGTAATGTCCCCAAAAATTGAAAAAAAATAAAAATTATAGGCTAGTGAAAACTACCCAAAATGGATCATTAGTACTCATGTGGAAACATAGATGCTCCTTAAAATTTCGACCTCTTCGGAATCTGCCCACTGTCTTGTTAATCTCTTATCCATTCAATGACTATTAGTTCGTTTACTTCTTATGTCTTAATTCTATTATTTAAACTATCAATATATCTTATTTATTGTTGTTGGTGAATTAATGAGTTATATAGATCATGGTTTTTCTCCTGCACATGTATACTTTGTCTATTTAATAAAAAATAACTTAACTTTGTTGATGGGAACAAAGTGATGGAGTGATGGGACTTGTTCTCCCATGACGATCTGAGAGGTAAGTTTATTCTTAGTTATGCAGGCTTACTTAGTTCATATGAACTAAGGCACCTTCTTTAATTACTTACAGGTTACTCTTGTGTCATCGAAAATATTCGTTACTTGGCACAATTCAGTTCCTAGTTATATTTCTAGTTCCGCCTTGCACTTTATTACTGCTCCATTTTTATGACTCAGGTAAGTGCTATGTTTGTTAATTTTATTTCTTAGTTAATTATCTAGACATTGTGAATTTACTTACTTTCCTTCCATTATAAATTATCTATCTCTTGGTTATTTTATTTACTCGTCTCTTATTTCCATTTTGCAGGTCTATCTTGGTTACGAGTTTGGAAACTTACGCTTGTTCTTCTTAGCGAGGGCATCATGGCATGCTACATTTGCCATGATTCCTAAATGCTACAAACCTAGACTATGACTTAAATGCATATACTACCTATATGAACTAGCATAAAGGGCATCATTGATAACACTATAAGCCTGTTGCTAAGGGAAAACATTGTAACAGTATATGATAGTGTTAAGGGATGTGCATACCATAAGGTTAGGACTATGGTATACATACCATTTCATTAGAATTGAGCATGCGCTGAAATTTAAAGGGTGGAAAGGCCATAGTATAGAGGGTTTAACATATGACTTGGTTGATATAACATTGATTCCATAACTATGGTTGGGGTTTATGGAGGCATTAATGGCCACCAGCTGGTGCGATTAATGCCATCGGGGTTGGTAAAAACCCTTGGAAAAGGGCTTGGCATTCGTTGTTTGTGCATTATGGTTTTGGAATTGTGGTTTAGTGTGGCCTTTGCGCATTTGGAGAAGGAAGATGACCCCATCGATTGACAGGTAAGCTTGATTGGATCTATGTAAAATGTATTGCTTCGTTTGTTTTTCTCCATGGCGTGGTCATGCTTCTCATGCCATCGTGGAATTGTTGCAGGTGTAAATGAAGGAGCTCCAAGGTTTGCACAGGGCTACACTGTCGAGTTGGGATTTCTTCTTTACAACCATGGTAATCCCGCTAGCAAGATTCACTTTCCTCCTCTCGTTCTGGGCATTTCTGAGTTGGAATTCTTTACTTGGTTGGGGTTTCGATAGTACTTGTTGACTCTACCTTCGGGGTTTAAGATGTAGCTTTCTTTGGTTTTAAATGGACTCTAGTTGATAGGTTTGGCATTTTTTTGGGCCGTGGCTGCACCATTACTTGTAATGGTGCCATAGCTCAGAGCTTGCCATTTTAACATTTTAATACTTTGACTATTTGTAAAGAGGATTTGTGCGTCACTATGTGATTACACTGCGCATTGGTTTTTAATATGAATACTGTAATGTATTTTGGGTATGAAATGCCTACGATTTCATTCAGCGTTTATAATGGATTATAGTGTGTAAAATAATTTGGGACTATGTAATTAATTTGATGCTGCGTTCTAACATGTGGACTTTACTGGGTTCGATTGTGGCCTTAAATCCTGTAGAATTTACTCTATATATTTATAAAGTTTTGGGTTATGGCCGTATGCACATCACTATGTTTGTTTGGTTTGTATTTTGAGTGAGGAAAGATTCTAGAGCTTGGGGCGTTATGCCATGAGCTGCACCATTGTAGCAAGGGAGTCGTATCCCATTGGTTTGCCACCATATGCTCTTTGTTAGCGTATAAATGGAGTTTGTGTTTAAAATAGAGTATTGAACTCTTAGTTGTTATATTGGCTCAGCATGGGTGCAAGCCATGCCACAAATGGCATGTGCCTCTCCCAATGATTGCGATAGATTTTAGCTGACATTTAATATGTAAATTGTTTACTTGGAAAGAGTAGGGTTGTAACATCCAGGGTTATGACAACCCATGATATTGATTTGCTTTATTAGCGTGACTGTGTGATTAGATTGGAACTTTACTGAGGCCATAGCTAGGGTCTTCATGACCTCACTATTAGGGTATGCGTTGTTTGTTTATAGGATTGTGGCGTAGCTTAAAAACATAGCTTGCATATTTTAGATGTAAAGCATGGGCTGTATAATGATGCTTATGCTATTTTTCTTACTGCTTATGTATAAAATGATTATGATTGTATTAATGCTATTGCCTTGAGTTTGGACATTTATAGGATTCAATGTCACAACCTCTTATTGGAAAAATGGGTTTTAGTTGTTCAAATGTTTAATATGATACGCTAGTTGTGTGTAGATTTAATTGGGACCTTTAAACACTTAAAATCTTTATAAGGGATGGCTGTAATAATGGGACTATGAATTAAACATTTGGTTTATGTAAATGGATGTGATTTGCACTATATATTTTATATAATAAGACAGAGGTTTGATCTTGGACCACAGCGATGGTCACGATGCCTTCTGTGTTTGGTTAATTATGATTATTTATATTAAATGGAATGTTATGATATTTAATTTTTTTTTAAATGATTATGTGGAGAATTCTTTAGAATATATTTATTAATTTGATAGCTTATTTATTATATGAACTCTCTCCTTAGTAGATCTAGTTTAAAATATTTAAGTTCTGTTCTTTAGTTTTTGAATAAATTAAATGGTACATAATTATAACACTATTTGAATACTGATATATATGTATTTCCATATATATATTTAACCTGTACTTCTGAACGAATTTTGAATTTAAAACAACCCTCTGCTCACAAATGAAATTTGTCAGCAGAGTAATGCAACCTGTAGAATAAGCTAAATGGTAACAAAACCTAGATATAGTATACATAAACTAAACATGGAGATAATTATAGAATTCAACTCAAAATACAAACCCTGGTAATGTACAACCTATAATGAAATTTCTCCATCCTATGATTAGTAAATTGAAAATACAAACCCTAGCAATTTGATAACCCTAAAGCTTAACCATTAGGGTTATAAATTTCATTGCAGCCACTAGTTAACATAAACAGTAATGAAACTTTGGGAAAGAAATAAAATAGAACTTCAAGGGTTTCATACCTGAAATTGAAGCTTTGTTAATGGCTACACATGCACACTTAAATAGCGAGCATTAAAAATTCAATGCAGATATAACCTCTGTTTGATGACCAAATCACTTGGGAACTACCACATTCCTCCCAACCATGACCCGAAACCATTCCTGGTTCTAATCCAGATCCCTCGAGTTGGACTCCAACATGCAAGTATCTTAGAGATCCTAAGGTAGGGTTTTCGAACTGGTATTCAGTTTTGAATCAGTCCTCTTTTCCTTGTAGGAGAAAGTTCTCTAGGAAAAACACTTGAGAGCCAAAAACATGTAGAATAATAATTCTCCAAGATAAAAATCAGAACCCGCAAGTCTTTGCTTAGCTTGAGTCTATATAGGCAGAATTTTAAGTCAAAGGGGCAGTTAAATCAAGAAATCCTTGATTTCTTGATTTAACCCTTTTTTAATTTACTCGGGTAACTTTCAATTCTTAACCTAGGAACTTTTAACTAGTTCCTAGTTAGTATTTCATAGATATTTCACTATTTATTAATCCTTTAATAATAAATAATAGTTGGCGGATTTTGTCTTCTTTCTTTATTCAATTATATAATTAGTCATAATTAATTCTTTATACATACTATGTATAAAATACATAGTATTAAAATGCTTGTTAACACTTGTCTTTGGGCATCATGTGTCATGATCCCTTAGAATTAATGACACTTCTTTATGAAGGTCAAGTATATAGATGGATCAGGTCTACTAGGCTAGGAAACTCTAAGCATCCTTACATGTTGGATTTCCCTCGTATAACGTGGTAGTTCTTCAGTACTTGATGAAAATACAGAAATTAAAAATTTCATTTAATCACTTTAAAAATAAGTATGATGAGATCAATATTATTCTTGAGTTGTTTTCAATCGGAGGTGATTTTAATCTTTTCAGTAACCCCTAGCACTTACCAAAGCCCATACTTAACTCTTATAATAGGGAGTTACAAACATAGTGCAATTCCATAGCTCTTGCTCAACACTAAATGCTAGGATGTACTTGTACGATACACCTAGGGATACAATAGCCAAAGATCCAATGCTCGAGTGCTTATGCTCAACACCAACATGGAATGCTCCAGAGCTTATGCCCAACATTTCCAATTATATTTTCATGTGTTCCAGAGCTTTATGATCAACACAAATGTAAGTACTCATGTGCTCCATAGCCTCTCTCTCAACACAAAACATCTCATCAATCATGTGCTTTAGGGTCCATGCCCAACAGAAAACATTTCATCAATCATGTGCTTCAGGGTCCACTCCCAACACAACCAACATATATACACATATATATCATCAACAATTGGCTTACGCCCAATATACAAAACAATATTCATGTTCATATGGAGTGGGGTCTTTGACCCAATATAACATAAAATATCAATATAATCATCATGATCAATAGGCTCATGCTTATAAATGGTAGGTCTAAAATTCGGGATATTACATCCCTCTCTGCTTAGTACAACACCATCCCTAGTGTTCGAGGTACTATGAATAATATCATGAAACAAGGCGGGGTAATCCTTTCTCGTGGTGGCCTCATTCTCCCAGGTAGGCTCATCTACCTCAAAGTGCTTCCACTGCATTTTCAATTGGACTATAGTGTGCTTCCAAAGTTGTACTTATCTCTTGTCTAATATATGCAAAGTCTCAAGGGAAAATTCCCCAATAGGTTCCACCTGTAATAATGACCAATCAATGACATGCTTAGTGTCATAAACATATTTTTTTAATAAAGATACATGGAAAACATTATGAACTTTTACGTGCACAGGTAATGCTAGTTCATAATCCATTGGTCCTTTCTTGGCTAGAATTTCAAAAGGCGCACAAAATCTAGGTGCTAACTAAACACCCCTACCCAAGCTCACCGAGCTTCGTTTTGATTTCACTTTCAAGTAGACATGCTCACCTACTTGATAGTCTTTATATTTCCTTTTATTATTCACACAACTTTTCTAACGGTCTTATGCCTCTTTAATATTTTCCTGGACCTTGGTAACTAACTGTTCCAAGTCCAATAACAGGCCAGGCCCTAGCATGAGCCAATCGACCAGACTGTCCCAAGTAACTAAGGTCCTACACTTCCATCCATAGAGTACCTAAAAACGACTCATCTTAGTGGAATCCTGATACCCGTTGTTATATGCAAACTCTGGAAGGTGTAGATAATCCTCACACTTGGTGGGGTTGTTCATGACATACATTCGAAGCATTTCTTTAGCAATTTGGTTTACTCTTTCAGTCTGCCCATCTGTCTATAGGTGATAAGCAGTGCTAAAGTTCAGATGCATCTCCAATCCAGAGAATAAATATCTCCAAAATTTTCTTCTAAACTTAACATATTGATTTGAGATAATCACTTTGGGTATCCCATGTAATCTAAATATCTCTTTCAGGAAGATATCGGCAATGTTCATTGCCTTGTAGGTCAATTTCACGGGGATGAAGTGTGCCACCTTTGATAGCTTGTCAATGACTATGGATATGGAATCATTTTGCTTCTTTCTTTTCAGTTAGCCAGTAATAAAATACATACTGATAACCTCCCATTTCCATTTTGGAATGGGAAATGGCTGTAGCAATCCTGAAGGATGTTGGTGCTCAGGTTTAACTAGATGGAATTCCTAACATTTCTCAATAAACATTGCAATGTTGGCCTTTAAACTAGGCCAAAAAAAGTGTCTCTTGACGGCATATATCATATTTTGATATCCTGGGTTCCTTGAGTAGGTTTCCCTATGAAATTCTATGAGGATACTAGACCGAATGTCCCCTCCAACTGGAACATACAATATATCCTTAGACCAGAGTAGTCCGAATTTTTCCATGTTGTATTCCTTTTGTTGTTAAAACAATCGGTCCTCTTGGACCTTCTTGAGGATTTCCACATAGAACGGGTCAAGCTTGTTGGTTGTTCTAATATTCTCATGCAAATCTGCATCATTTTGACTCAGGGTCACCTCATATATCATATGAGTTCCTTGACTCAAAGCACCGGTAACTTTGTTCTCTTTTCCCTTAATATGCTTTAGTTCAAAGTGATACTCACTCAGGAAATCCAACCATATGGCTTTCCTCGCATTCAGATCAGGTTGATCGAATAAATACTTTAGACTCATATTGGCAGTCTTTAGAAAGAACTTCCTTCGCATGAGGTAGTGCCTCCACATCTTTAGAGCGTGGATAATGGCCGCTAGCTCAAGATCGTGCATGGGATAATTCTTCTCATGCTATTTTAATTTTCATGATTCATAACAGATCACATGATCATTTTGTAGTAGGATTCCTCCAAGTCCCACCTTTCTTTCATCCGTGCATACCATGAAATCCCCATCAGGATCCACAATCCACAACACTAGTGCAGTCATCAAAAGATGCTTAAGCTTTTGGAAACTTTATTCACACTTGTCAGTCCATAAGAACTTGTTCTCTTTCTTCTGCAAAGTCATCATGGGACAAGCAATTCTTGAGAAGTTCTCAATGAACTTTCGATAATACACGGCTAAACCCAAAAAGGACCTAATGTCAGTGACACTAGTTGGGGTAGTCCAATCCTTTATGGCTCAAATATTTTCTGGGTCCACAACTATTCCTGCCTCAGATATGATGTGACCTAGGTAGAGTATTTGTGGTTGGTAAGAATCACATTTACTAAACTTAGCGTAGAGTTGGTGTTCTTCGTGTTCCTCTTTATTCTTGGAATAAACCAGAATGTCGTCAATAAAGACTAGTACGAACTTATCTAGATAATTACTGAATATGTTGTTCATCATACACATAAATTTTGCAGGTGCATTGGTCAACCCGAACGACATCACTACAAACTCGTAGTGCCCGTACCTTGTTCAAAAGGCGGTCTTAGGAATATATTCATCTCGAATCCGTACCTAATGGTACTTGGAACACAGGTCAATCTTTGAAAAGATTTTGGCTCTTCCCACCTGGTCGAACAAATCATCGATCCTAGGGAGTGGGTAAGGGTTCTTTATAGTCATTTTGTTCAACTGGTGGTAATCAATGCACACCTGCATCATATCGTCCTTCTTCTTTATGAACAAAATAAGTGCTTCCGAAGGGGACACACTGGGTCATATGTACCCTTTCTCTATCAACTCCTACAACTGCAGTTTGAGTTCCACCAATTCAGGTGCACTCGTGTGGTAAGGGGCTTTGGAGGCCGAAACTGATCATGGGGTCAATTTGATGGAAAAGTCTAGGTCTCGTTTTGGAGGTAATCTGGGGATTTCCTTGGGAAACACATCCTTGAATTCTTCAAGAATGGGGAAGTATTCTATGTGTTGTTCTCTATCAGACTCTTCATCTTGGATGTTCACTGCAAATAACTTGGAGCCCTTCCTAACACACCTCTTTGCTTGTAAGGCAGATATTTGTCTTACAAAAACTTTCTTTGGGATGCCTTGAACCTTCACTTTGTTCCCTTGGCTATCAGTACACAAGGTAGACTTGTGTAGACAATCGAGCATGATATGGTGCTGTTCCAACTAGTCCATGCTGATAAGAATATCATATGATCCTAAAGGTAGGATGTTTTGGTTTACCTTAGTGAGAAAACCATTTAGGTTTAGTTCACATTCTTTAACAATTTCTGAAACCTTCTGTTTCGTACCAGTGGCTAACTATACCAGCCAAGATTTATCATGCTTTACTTTTCCTAACTTGCATACATCAACAATCTTAGGTTCAACATAGCTCCAACAAGCATCGAGATCAATAAGTATTGAAACAAAGGTGTTTAAGATCTTACCTTCGATCTCAACTATTGTAGCTTAATGGTCTGCCTATCGGCCATCTGATACTGCATAGATTCATGGGGTTCCCACTATATCCTCAACGGTAGATTCTTCTTGCAGGTTATGCAAGACTCCATTGTTCTTGTTCTTACAATGTCCGGCATAATGCAGCTCGTTGCACTTCCAACACTTGATCACTAAAGGGGTAGCATTGGCTCTACTTTCCACTTGCTTATTACCATTAAGGGCTGGTACATAAGGATTCGTACCAGTTTTTTTGAAGTTCTTGTTCACTTGAAAGCTGTTATGCGGGTTTGACCCAGGCTTGCGGTTATCAAAAAAGTTTCTAGAATTTTATCTGTTTCGGTTCTGGTTTTCTTTTCGTAACTACCCATGCTCATAACAGCGTTGGGCCTTATGTAAAGCAATATCTAGTGTCTTTGACATGTCGAATTCTATCCTGTCCCAAAAAATGGGAGGAATACATCCTAGGAACTGTTGGATCTTCACCCTCTCTTCTTTGATATATAGTACATAATGAAATAGATCTAGAAATCTATTTATAAATGTGTCCATAGTCATGGACCCCATGTGTAGTTCATGGAACTCTTTTACCTTATGATCAAAGAACCTTTCTGACATGTATTTTTATTGGAAAATCTTTTAGAATTTTTCCTAGCTTATTTCTTGCAGCTCATCTTTCTTGGTGTGCTTTAAATCTCGCCACCATCTTGCTTCCTTACCATTCAGGTTGTAGATGGAAATCCTAGCCTACATCACACCTGAATAGTTATGAAATTGGAAATGCTTACTCATTCCCAACAACCATTCTTCCACCTTTTCTCCCATGTTTACTTCACCTTCATAGGTCAGGGCTCTTATTTTTTGAAACTCCCCCTGAAGACTGTCATCACTTCTTTGCCTCTTTCTCCTTGGAGAAAGTGAGCCATCACTAGCAGGACTGTGATGATCTCCTTTAGTTTCTTCAGGTGTACCTTCTTTTTATGCTTCTCTTGGGTTGCTGGCCCACTCTTGGTATGATTCTCTTTTGGATCTGTTGGTGGACTGGGTAGGTTTACCTTGTGGGATCCCTCCCATCATGTTACGCAATAATGCTTCATTTATAGCTTGATGTTCCTTTCTTTCATTTGGACTGTCTTCTCTGAAACTTTTCATTTCAACTTGAAGACTATGAAAAGTTTTCAACACATCAAAGTTTAGCTCGATAACCAAGTTCACTTCCGGAGTGGGGCTGGTCATTTCTTCCTATCGTCTATTTTCTTCCTCAGAATTCATAAATTGAACAACACTATAAAAACTTTCCTAAAACACAAAAAAATTTAATAGCAGCAAAAATTTATGTTAGTAACAAAAATTACTTATCATCCTTTTTTTTTCTGCGTTAATGCCTGGTGGGCCAATAAGTCTCTTAGTATTGAAACTGGGCTCTGATACCACTTGTAATGTCCCCAAAAATTGAAAAAAAATAAAAATTATAGGCTAGTGAAAACTACCCAAAAGGGATCATTAGTACTCGTGTGAAAACATAGATGCTCCTTAAACTTTCGACCTCTTCGGAATCTGCCCACTGTCTTGTTAATATCTTATCCATTCAGTGACTATTAGTTAGTTTACTTCTTATGTCTTAATTCTGTTATTTAAACTATCGATATATCTTAGTTATTTCTATCGGTGAATTAATGAGTTATATAGATCATTGTCTTGCTCCTGCACATGTATAGTTTGTTTATTTAATAAAAACTAACTTAACTTTGTTGATGGGAACAAAGTGATGGAGTGGCAGGACTCGTTCTCCCATGATGATTTGAGAAGTAAGGTTATTCTTCGTTATGTAGGGTTACTTAGTTCATACAAACTAAGGAACCTTCTTTATTGACTTATAGGTTACTCTTGCATCATCACGATTATTGGTTACTTGACGCAATTCAGTTCCTAGTTATATTTCCAGTTCTGCCTTGCACTTTATTACTGCTCTATTTTTTGGACTCAGGTAAGTCCTATGTTTGTTAATTTTCTTTCTTAGTTAATTATCCAGACGTTGTGAATTTACTTACTGTCCTTCCATTATAAATTATCTATCTCTTAGTTATTTTATTTACTCGTCTCTTATTTCCATTTTGCAGGTCTATCTTGGTTACAAGTTTGGTAACTTACGCTCGTTCTTCCTAGCAAGGGCATCATGGCATACTACGTTTTCCATGATTCCTAAATGCTACAAACCTATACTACGATTTAAGCGCATATACTACCTATATGAACTAGCATAAAGGGCATGCGATAATACTATAAGCTTGTTGCTAAGGGAAATGATTGTAACATTATATGATAGTGTTATGGGCTATGCATACCATAAGGTTGGGACTATGGTATACAATTCAATGTCAATAGCATTCAACCTATGCTGACATATAAAGGGTGGAGATACCATAGTATAGAGGGTTTAACATATGACTTGGTTGATATAACATTGATTCCATAACTATGGTTGGGGTTTATGGAGGTGTTAATGGCCACCAGCTGGTGCCATTAATGCCATTGGGGTTGGTAAAAACCATTGGCAAAGGACTTGGAATTCATTGTTTGTGCATTATGGTTTTGGCATTGTGGTTTAGTGTGGCCTATGCACATTTGGAGAAGGGAGACGACCCCATCAATTCATAGGTAATATTGACTGCCTCTGTGTAAAATATATTGCTTCATTTGTTTTTCTCCATGCCATGGTCTTTCTTCTCATGCCATCGTGGAATTGTTGCAGGAAGAAATGAAGGCGCTCCAGGGTTTGCATAGGGATACGCTATCGAGTTGGGATTTATTCTTTACGACCATGGTATGCCCGCTAGCAAGATTCACTTGCCTCCTTTCGTTCTGAGCATTTCTGAGTTGGAATTCTTTATTGGGTTGGGGTTTCGATGGTACTTGTTGACTCTACCTTCGGGGTTTAATATTTAGCTTGCTCTAGTTTTAAATGGACTCTCGTTGAGAGGTTTGGCATTTGTTTGGGTTGTGGCTGCACCATTACTTGTACTGGTGACATAGCTCACAGGTTGCCATTTTAACATTTTAATACTTTGACTATTTGTAAAGAGGATTCGTTCCTCATTGTCTAATTACACTGTGTGTTGGTTTTTAATATGAAGACTGTAATGTATTTTGGGTATGGAATTACTACAATTTCATTCAATGTTTATAATGGATTATACTATGTAAGATAATTTGGGACTATGTAGGGCTGATCCACAATCATGGACTCGTTTAAAGACACTTTAGATGCCACATAATACTGGAAAAAACATGAAACTTTGACTTTAGGTGACAATTAGGGGTACTTCCCTAACTTATTTGAAGATGAAGTAAAAATAAAAAAGATAGGTAATTGAATTAGCTTTCATAATATATAACATTTATGCAGACAAAATGTGTGTAAATGATTATAAAATTAGTTTATGTGAAAATGAGTTTTCAAATTTTCAGCACATCTTAACATATATGTTCGTGCGGGTGTAGAAATATATGAGGTAAATGATTTCAATTTGGATTAAAATATTGCAAACATATAAAGGACATATGGGCCTAGTGCAACACTATTTATTCAGAAATTTTCATGAATTATTTATTTTATTATTAATTATTGACTTCACAAACGCTTGAAATTAAAACGTTATGTGCGGGTGAAAAACTTTAGGGGAAAAAATTAATGAAATCCTTGATTTCTAAATATAATATCATACAACTTAATCTTGTCTAGTGCACCATATAGTTTTCTTGGTAAATGGTGATTGAAATCAAAAGTTATATAAAAAACAATCGATGTATCTATTTTCAAATACTAACATGTGTCATTTACAAAAATAATTATAAATAAATAAAACATAGTTTTGAAGGTAAAATTACATATTTAGAATCGTAAGATCATACTCTACAATATTCTATATTTTCATAAAAAAATATTGTGTCTATCATAGAAAAACATCATCATCATCCTCATCCTCCTCCTCCTCCTCCTCATCATCACCCTCATCATCCTCCTCCTCATCATCATCACCATCATCATCCTCATCCTCATCCTCATCATCATCATCATCACCCTCATCCTCATCATCATCACCATGGTCATCATCATCATCATGGTCATCATCATCATCATCACCCTCATCCTCATCATCCTCATCATAGTCATCATCCTCCTCATCATCACCATCATTGCCCATCATCATCATCATTGTCATCATCATCATCATCATCATCATCATAATCCTCACCATCATCATCATCATTACCACCCTCATTCTCATCATCGTCATCATCATCATCATCATCATCATCACCACCACCATCATTCTCATCCTCATCATCATTGTCATCATCATCATCATCATCACCACCACCATCATCATCATCATCATCATCATCACCACCACCATCATCCTCCTCCTCATCATCATTGTCATCATCATCATCATCATCACCCTAATCCTCATCATCATATCATATTCATCATATGCCTCCTCATCATTATCACCATCATTGTGCATCATCATCGTCATCCTCATTGTCATCATCATAGTCATCCTCCTCCTCCTTCTCATCACCAACATCATCACCATCACCATCCTCATCATCATCAACATCATCATCACCATCATCATCATCATTGTCATCATCACCATCATCATCCTCATCCTCATCCTCATCATCCTCATCATCACCCTCATACTCATCCTCATTATCATCATGTTCATCATCATCATCATCATCATCATCATTATCAACCTCATCCTCATCCTCATCATCATAGTCATCATCATCCTCATCATCACCATCATTGTTCATCATCATCGTCATCAGCACCATCATCATCATCATCATCATCATCATCATCATCCTCATCATCATCATCACCACCCTCATCCTCATCATCATCATCATTGTCATCACCATCATCATCACCCTCATCCTCATCATCATAGTCATCATCCTCATCCTCATCATCACCATCATTATTCATCATCATCGTCATTGTCATCATCATCATCATCATCACACTCATCCTCATCATCATCATCATAGTCATCCTCCTCCTCCTCCTCATCATCACCATCAGTGTTCATCATCATCATTGTCATCATCATCATAATCATCCTCACCATCATTGTTTATCATCGTCATCATCATCATCACCATCATTGATCATTATCAGCATCATTTTTCATCATCATCATCACCATCCTCATCATCATCATCGTCATCATCATCAGCATCCTCATCATCCTCATCATCATCATCATCACCATCATCCTCCTCATCATCATCATAGTCATCATCCTCCTTCTCATCATCATCCTCATCCTCATTATCATCATCATAGTCATCATCCTCCTCATCCTCATCATCACCATCATTGTTCATCATCATCGTCATCCTCATCATCATCATCATCACCACCCTCATCCTCATCATCCTCATGTTATAGTGGATTTTACCACTCCAGGTGAATCACACTTTGTATGGCCTTCCCCTGTCCCACTGCAGACTCCTTAGACCCCATGGACCATTTTTTGTTCTTTGATGTTTCCTTGATCATCCCTAAAAACACGTGAAAAATTCTATATGCGACTTTTAATCCCTTAATCGCGTACATACGCGGGTTCGACCACTAAAACCGCGTACATCGGGATGTGTACAAAATCCAAATCCTTTTGGAGTTTTCCTTGACATGGATCCGACTCACTTGACTCCTAGCCTTCCCTATGCCTTGAGATCACTCAGATTCAACCTTTCATTACCCCTTTGAAAAGATATATAAGGAACTCTATGGTACATTGAAGGCATATGAGAGAATTGAGAGAAAAGAAACTATAGTCCATTGTTGCCAGAACTTATGCTTGAGTCTGCATCCCTTTGTCCCTTGGAGCACTAGTGTGTTCTTCCCAAGCTTGCCTTTTTCTTGTGAGCTTGCTATCTTTAGCCATTATGGAGATCTTGATCTGTTATATATCTTTAGCCATTATGGAGATCATGGTCCTTTGTATATCTTCATCATGGAGATTTTGATCTATGTATATTGTATTTGGCGATGACCACTTATGTGATATCTTGTATCATGCCTATTCATGGCCATTGTACTCTTATGTATCTGGGACTGCTATATGTATTTACAGTTATATGCAGAGTTGTATTATTGTAGTATGTTGATTGGGTGGCTGGTCTTCCATTTGAGATCCTTCATCACACCACTTCTGGAATGGACTTATAATGTATTTCGGCCATTGTATGACCCCTATGACCTCACACATTAGCGGGAATCTGTTATAGCTGATTTTACCACTCCAGGTGAATCACACTTTGTATGGCCTTCCCCTGTCCCGTTGCAGACTCCTTAGACCCCATGGACCATTTTTTGTCCTTTGATGTTTCCTTGATCATCCCTAAAAACATGTGAAAAATTCTATATGCGACTTTTAATCCCTTAATCGTGTATATACGTGGGTTTTACCACTAAAACCACGTACATCGGGATGTGTACAAAATCCAAATCCTTTTCGAGTTTTCCTTGACATGGATCCAACTCACTTGACTCATGGCCTTCTCTATGCCTTAAGATTGCTTGGATTCGACCTTTCATTACCCGTTTGAAAAGCTATATAAGGAACTCTATGGTACATTGAAGGCATATGCGAGAATTGAGAGCAAAGAAACTATAGTCCATTGTTGACGAAACTTAAGCTTGAGTATGCATGCCTTTGTCCCTTGAAGCACTAGTGTGTTCTTCCCAAGCTTGCCTTTTGCTTGTGAGCTTGCTATTGAGAGATGGAGGATTGAGGTGGTGGAGGCCCAAGTGGGGGATTCAGTTTCTCTGGTTCGCAGATGTGCCGTCAGAGGTTGTATCTATTGTAATCTCTTATTTATATTAATATAAATATCTTTTCCTGTCCAATAATGTGTGTTTGAATGAATATTTTATCCATGAGAATATTTCAAATGCTTATACATTGTTGATTATATATGCTAGAATATATCTAACACCATGATGTATAGTATGCTTGTATTGTTTACTTGTTGTTGAGGAAGTAATTTATCAATTCAAGATGAAGAAGGAAATCTCAATGGGGATCTACTTCAACCGTTCAGAATAAGGTACGAGGTCTGATCGTTTAGTGTTAGACATTTAATTTCTATTGCATATTGGAAAGCATTGATTTCTGGAGTCAAGTTGTCTATTGTGGTACCCCAAGCCATAGGAATTTCTCTCCGTAACACATCATCATTGTCATCATCATCATCATCCTCATCCTCATCCTCATCCTCCTCCTCATCATCATCATATTCATCCTCCTCCTCCTCCTCCTCCTCCTCCTCCTCCTCCACCTCATCATCATCCTCATCCTCGTCATCATAGTCATCATCCTCATCATCATTATTATCATCATCATCATCATCATCATCATCATCATTATAATCACCATCATCATCCTCATCATCATCATGAACATCATCATCATCATCACCCTCATCCTCATCCTCATCATCATGAACATCATCCTCCTCCTCCTCATCATCACCATCATCATCGTCATCATCATCATCATCATCATACTCATCCTCATCATCATCATCATCACCACCCTCATCCTCATCCTCATCTTCATTGTCATCATCATCATCATCATCACCCTCATCCTCATCATCATCATCATAGTCATCCTCCTCCTCCTCCTCATCATCACCATCAATCTTTATCATCATCCTCATCCTCATCCTCATCATCATAGTAATCATCCTGCTCCTCATCCTCATCACCATCATTGTTCATCATTATCGTCATCATCATCATCGTCATCATCATCATCATCATCACAACCCTCAGCCTCATCATCATCATCATCATCATCATAGTCATCATCCTCCTCCTCCTCATCATCACCACCATTGTTCATCATCATCGTCGTCATCATCATCATCATCCTCATCCTCCTCATCATCATCCTCATCCTCATAATCATAGTCATCATCCCCATCATCATCATTATCATCACCATCATAGTCATCATCATCTTCATAATCATCGTCGTCATAGTCATACTATTCGTTATAGAAGTTTAACATATTTCAGTCCAAGTTTTATATGCATTTGATATTTAATATTTTAATATTTGATAAGCATAGATAAATGTAAATTGCATATTCAGTCAGCACTAAATCGCATATGCAATATATCCCAAATGCACTAAATTGCATATGCGATATATCGCATATGTGTTTTGGAGATCATGTAAAAAACCTACCCATTAATTAAAAAACAGTGTATCAATATCGCATCTGTGATATATCGTATATGCGATAAATCGAAGGTGCGTCATATCGCATATGCGATATGTGTTATATAAAAAATGTTAGGTTGCGTGCTGTGGGCCAAGTTTATAGTAGCAAAAGACATAATTCGTCTTAACCCGGGCATAGAGAATTGTTCAACGTGCAATTTAATCACTACTTACATAATTCCATAGTTTTGTACAGGTTTGGGTGAATTTCAATGGGGAATGTACGTAATAGAGGTCAAAATTCAGCGACGAAGGTGCTTACACCAGAAGAAGCTGAAAATAAAAAAAATAAAAAAATAGGGAAGATTCAAGAAATCGTTGGCATTCATTATATGAGCAAATAGTTCCCATTCCCCCTCAACAGATACCTGATGTAGAGGCTAAGGAAGATAATGCAACATTAAAGGAAGCTGGTTATACAAAAGTTGATATTATTGATCGATTAGTAAATGGACAATCTTGTGAAGAGTTCAATAATTATGTTACTCCCGATGCAAATGTGACTCAGCAACAACCATGGTCAGTGGTTCAATCTCCTAATCGAAGTTGTCATCCTGTAGTGGATGTAAACGTCACTCCAACATTTCAAACAGTAAGAAATTTTGCACCAAAATGAAAGAGAACTCCTAAATGCATACAAGTGGATGAGAGTGAATTGACTTCCATGGAAGGTAAGGTGTCTAAACACACTATCCTTCTTCATTGTTCTCAAATAATGAAACAATATTTTGATAACAAATCCGAAGCCGGTAAATGCCAATTGTTTTTAGCTTTGCTTAAATCTAGAAATATGGCAAATGTTAGAAGAAATTTAGGAATAAGAACAATGAGAATATTGAGTCAAGTAATCACATTGTTAAATCTCTTGCTACTACATTCACATCGATTGGTAAAAAACTCGTTGACAAGACTGTAATGTGGCTCGTCATGTATTGGCTGAATCAATTGTATGTAGATCCATAAGACAACATCGTTTACTTAAATGCACATCACAAATTGTGCCTTTACATCCAAAGGCACTTAAAAATTATTCAGTAAGAAGAGACAACCTTGATGTAGAGGGACAAATGGAAACATTATGGGAATTTAGCGGTAGGTTGCCCCGTAAAGACATGAAGTTAGTTGAAGCAGTGAAGGGCCTAGTGCACACGTTTTGGCATTATAATAGTAGGCCTTGTTCTAACACGAAGGATGTGTTAAAACATTGTAGGGGTTCTAGAAACAATGAACCTCATGTTAAACATTATCTTGACATGACACAAAATTAGTTGTTCGAGATGTTTAAAGTTTCCCACGTAGAGCTAAGGCTCGGGCAAAGATATTTTGAAAAATGCAAGCCTTGGTATGTTAGAATCAATACCATCTAGAACACTTGTTGTTGTAGATACGACATAGAGTTTGACCTATATTACCATACACTTGCACATATATGTCGTTTTTGCATCCTAACCATGTGCAAGAATGCTCAAGTACAGTACCACCAATGTCATCTAGAGATTTCATCCATAGCATAATGTGTCCGAGGCAAGATGGGTAGACACATTACTTAAAACAATGTGTAGACGGTTCTTGCAACAATTGTGGTGGGCTATCATTATAGTCTGATTGCATCCATGAAAGTGAAGATCAAGCATTTGGGAATGCATTTGTTAAGAAGCAGAACTATCAGTATGAGACATATTGGCTACATGGTGGGAAAGAAAGAAGGAAGATTAAATTGGTGACTTCATAGGTAAATTGTTGAATATTCACATATTAATATTCATGTACACATTTTTTTATGTGGTTTATTAACACTGTTTATTTTTTTACACTAGGTGAGAGTATGTGATTTTATTCCAGAGTTCATGTAAAGATCCAACATTACATTCAACATGTCAATATGGCACGGTGGCAAGATGAGCAATTTAGAAAATGCCAGGACACCTTCCCTCTCGAAACAATACTATCAGTGGTTGACTTTGCATAAAATTACACCCTACAACCACAAAATGAAATACAAAGTCAATACCAACTAGGATTTCATGAACACCAATTTGCATGATATCACAAGGGTTGAAAAATAATGAGATGGAACTAGGGTTTAGTGAGCTCTTTACAAGTTATGAGATGGAATTAGAAACACATCGACATGTACAAATTGGAAATCAAGTAGGATTTCATGAACACCAATTTGCATGCTATCACTAGGGTTGACAAGTTATGATATGGAACTAGGGTTTAGTGAGATCTTTACAAGTTATGAGACGAAACTAGAAACACATGGACATATACAAATTGGAAACCAACTAGGCTTTCATGAACACCAATTTGAATGCTATCACTAGGGTTGACAAGGTATGAGATGGAACTAGGGTTTAGTGAGAAATTTACAAGTTAAGAGAGGGAACTAGAAGTTGGAAACCAACTAGGGTTGAAGAATAATGAGATGGAACTAGGGTTTAGTGAGCAATTTACAAGTTAAGAGAGGGAACTAGAAAGACATGGGCATGTACAAATTGGAAACCAACTAGGGTTTCATGAACACCAATTTGCATGCTATCACTAGGGTTGACAAGTTATGACATGGAACTATGGTTTAGTGACCTCTTTACAAGTTATGAGATGGAACTAGAAACACATGGATGTATGTACATATTGAAAATGAACTAGGGTTTGTAGGGTATGATGTCATTATTGTAGGGTATGGTATGGTAAATTAAAATGGTATGGTATGTTAGTATGGTATGATGTTAGTTTGTTATGTTATGGTATGTTATTGCATGCTAGTATGGTATGATGTTAGTATGGTATGATGCTAGTATCATAGGGTATGATATGGTATATTACACATCCATGCATGAATTAGTGTTATGATGTTAGTGTATGTAATTTAGTTAGTGTATGGTATGGTTAGGATGTTAAAACGTTGAGGATAGCCATAATGTTAAAAAGTTGATGAGTCATAAATTCTTCCTTTAAATATTGGAAATTCATAAGTTAGCATACATGTGAAACACACATATCATTATATCACATAGGTGAACCACACATATCATGTTCCAAGATCAAGTCAATCATATATGTATAAATTTGAACCTTGCTTTATATTATATATGTATAGAAATAATGTTACAAAAGTTGGCATGCCACATGGCCATAATACAAAATAGTGGATCAAAGAGTACATCTATATGTATATGAACAAAAAGTTACATCTATGTATCCCCCCTATACATGTATTTTAGTTATCCCCCCTTTCGTTTCCACTGCCAATGTATTTGGAGCAGTCCATATTTCTTTTTCGATTGCTCACTGGTGATCCCCATCGCTAAACAAGAGGGATAGGTCACATCAGTGGAGACTGCAGAAAAACCAAATTTTGTAAGTTAGTTTACCAACCTATAAAAATTCTATGTACATTTTTTCAAACTCCAAAACCAAAATAACATTTTTACTTACTGTACGTGAGTAAGTAATGGTGGGTCATGGTGCCTCACTAATAGTGACCCTGATTGGGTGCTCTTCAAGAACAACTTGCTCACTATCATGCTGCATAAAAAATATATATATGCCAATGTCAACAAATATACATGTACATTGGGGGGCAAGAGGAGGGTCACCAATTTGGGTCTCTTCAAGCACCAAATCAGAGAAAGCGATACACAAACGTATGTAAAGAAAGTGATACATAAATGTACCTGCTGGCTCGTCATAGACGGGTCACCAATTTGGTGCTCTTCAAGAACCGGTGCCTCACTAGAAGCCTGCATAAAGTAACATATATGTCAATTTTAGATAATAAAAAGAATCAGAGACATATATACTACATGGACGGAAAATAATGTTTCCAAAGAAAGCAAAACATACATGTCCCTGGTTGGGGGGAAGAGGTGGGTTGACAACAACCTCGCTTTAGTGCTCTTCAAGCACCACTGTCTCAATAGATTCTTGTGTAAAGTAACATATGTCAAATCGATACGTAAACCTGCAAAAATGTACAAAGAGAAAGCACCAAATCAGGGAAAGCCATACATAAACGTACAAAGAAAGAGAAACATACATGTACCTGGCTGGGGGGAAGAGGTGGGTTGAAAACAACCTCGCTTTGGTGCTATTCAAGAACCACTGTCTTAATAGATTCCTGCATAAAGTAACATATGTCAAAGCGATACATAGACCTACAAAAATGTACAAAGAGAAAGCACCAAATCAGGGAAAGCCATACATAAACGTTAAAAGAAAGCGATACATAAAATTACCTGTTGGCTTGTCAAAGGTGGGTCGACAATAACCTCGCTTTGGTGATCTTCAAGCACCACACTATCTCAATAGATTCTTGCATAAAGCAACAGATATGTCAATGTCAGATAATACAAAGAAAAAGAGACATATCAATGGGGGCAACAAGGAAAAAGATACTTGCATGTACAAAAAGAAATATAAGCAAGCGTTGCAATGTATAAATATACCTGGGGGACGTGAGGAGGTGTGCAACCAGTGGATTGATTAACTAGAAACAACAGAAAAAAAATTCTACTTGTACTTGTGAAGAAGCTTTCTTTTTGGAGATATTCATCAAACTCACGTTCCTACGTACAAAAGGATAAATATACAAGTAGACAATTTCAAAAAATTAAAAAAGTACATGTTGAATCATTAAAATCGCAATTAAAAGAAAGCGATACATAAACATACCTACTCCCTCATCATAGGTGGGTCATCAATCTGGTGCTCTTCAAGTACCAGTGCCTTAATAGAAGCCTGCATAAAATAACATATGTCAATTTTAGATAATAAAAAGAATCATAGACATATATACTACATGGACGAAAAATGATGTTTTCAAAGAAAGCGAAACATACATGTACCTCGCGGGGGGGAAGAGGTGGGTCGGCAACAACCTCGCTTTGGCGCTCTTCAATCACCAATGGCTCAATGGATGCCTGCATAACGTAACATATGTCAATGTTAGATAATAGAAAGAAAACGAGACATATACATGATGGATGAAAAATAATTTTTCCAAAGAAAGTGAAACATAATTAAAAGCATATTTAAAATAATACTTGTGTCTGGGAATCTACCTTTGCATGAGAGGGACTAGGCTGAGATTTAATGTACTCATCCTGATCACCCTAAACATGTTCTATCAAAACTAGGATGTATTGAATGTTACAATCTCTACTATAAATATGTAAATAAAGTTGACAAATTAACAACTATAGTTCTTACCACTAATGGTGAAGAACCAAACACATATGCAATATTGATATGCGACTCTGGTGTGCCATAGGACACCAGCTATATATTTTTTCACATAATTTGTTAGATAAATAAATAGAAATAAATTGTGAAACAATTGAAAATTGTGATATGAAACAAAATATAATGTGAAAATAATGAATTTTACTTACAAATCGAAGTAATCCATCATCCTGGAAGTCTAAAGCAGGGCCATAGCATATGCCTCCACACAATGTGCAAAGGTGTGGAGTAACACGACACTCTGAATGATTTGCATCTCCTGTGTGATCTGTAGATTGGCCGGCCTTAGAAGTGCCAACCCCTTAGCCTACATTGCATTGGACATCAGTCCCATGCTGAAGCAATGTATCTTCCAAGTCAAATAAGGTCTCCTGTGTATCCTCAATCACAAGACCCATAGGAGGATATATCTGAGGGGTTTTTGGTGTGCGTGGAGGGCATGGCACATGGTTAGGATCCGTCCTGGCCCCTTCCCTATCTTGGGGCATCCCATCACCAACACCCTCGAAGCCTAAGATATCAAAATATTTAACATGATTCCCTAGGATGAATTCTGCATACAACTTCCTAAGGAAAGAAAATGGGATGTCCCTATTCCTTTGAAGGTCTTCTTCAAAGACCATATACCAATGATCCATCCAATTGGCCTTTATATTTGGTTCCATGCACGAGTCTATGGAAATGTGTGCTCGACTGGTGGGTGGAACCAATCAAGTGCTAGGGTCCTGGAATAATGAAAATAATTGGTCTTTTGTAATCTTTAGGTCTTTGATGTCTTTATAACTCAATCCATCGGAGTAGTATTGCGTCTTGGATTCTCTGTATGAGCTAATGTTGTACATATTTCCTTGGGCATTGGAAATTGTGTTTGTTATTGTGTCCAATGCATCGGCTAAAGACTGTCTCAAATGATCCTCCCCTCTAATAGATGAGTTAAGGTGCCTCAATGACACCAAATGTGCTAGAATCTGTGAGTTTTGACCTTCTCCCCCATTCGGGTTTGGGTTTGGGTTCATGTTTGGGTTAGGTTCTAGGTTATTAGTGGGGTCATTTTCCACATTATCTTGCTCATTTATTTTATCTGTTAAGATTTAAACAAAAAAATACAAATTGTTTTAATTTATCATTAGTTTATTTAATTCAAATTTTTTTATTAAATCTGTTTTAAACAATTATAAAAACTATGAAATTAAGAAAAACAATAAAGAATTGAAAACAAATTGTAATGGATATGAGAAGTTACTTGCCATTGGAGCCAAGCCACCTCCAAATCGACCTCCAAATGGTGAAACATAAATCGCCTGTGCGCTTTATCTCCAACGTGGTTTATCGCTCTCCCAATACTTCATTATGCAAATGAGAAATGAAGCCCAAGGCCTCTATTTTGTTTTTTTTAGTTTTCAATATCCCATATGCGATATTTGAATTTTACAAAACGCATATATGATACTTCCTTACAAACCTTAGCCTTGTGTTTGGGCTCGGTTTATTCCGAATGTACCATCAATAATGCATGTGCATTCTCAATTTACACTTCAGAAGTGCGTTTTCGATTTCTTAAGTGGCACTAAAAAGTGGAACCAACTTCGTGCAAGCGTCCTGTAATTAATTTGATGTTGCATTTTAACATGTGGACTTTACTGGGTTCTATTGTGGCCTTAAAGCCTGTAGAATTTACTCTGTATATTTATAAAGGTTTGGGTTATGGCTGCATGCACAACACTTTGTTTGTTTGGTTTGAATTTTGAGTCTGGAAAGATTCTAGATCTTGGGGCGTAATGCCATGGGATGCACCATTGTAGCAAGGGTGTCATAGCCCATTGGCTTGCCACCATATGCTCTACGTTAACATATAAATTGAGTTTGTGTTTAAAATGGAGTATTGAACTCTTAGTTATTATATTGGCTCAGCGTGGGTGCAGGCCATGCCACGAATGGCATGTGCCTCTCCCAACAAATGCGATAGCTTTTAGTTGGCATTTAATATGTAAATTGTTTACTTGGAGAATAGGGTTGTAACAGCCAGGGTTATGATAACCCACAATATCGATTTGGTTTATTAGCATGACTATGTGATTAGATTGGAACTTGGCCGAGGCCGTAGCTAGGG
Organism: Pseudotsuga menziesii; assembly: GCA_001517045.1. NCBI lineage: Eukaryota > Viridiplantae > Streptophyta > Pinopsida > Pinales > Pinaceae > Pseudotsuga > Pseudotsuga menziesii. The sequence continues at coordinate 72,610 of LPNX010113449.1, forward strand.
TGTTTACGACCTCACTATTAGGGTATGCATTCTTTTTTTATAGGATTGTGGAGTAGCTTAAAAACATAGCCTGCATATTTTAGATGTAAAGCATGTGCTGTATAATGATGGTTATGTGATTTTGCTTACTTCTTATGTATAAAATGCTTATGATTGTGTTAATGTTATTTCCTTGAGTATGGACATCTTCAGGATTCGATGTCACAACCTCTCGTTGGAAAAATGGGTTTTAGTTGTTTAAACATTTAATACGATACATTGGTTGTGTGTAGATTTAAATGGGACATTTAAACACTTTAAGTCTTTATAAGGGATGAATGCAATAATAGGACCATGAATTAAACATTTGGTTTATGTAAATGGATGTGATTTGGACTGTATATTTTATATAATAACAGAGGTTTGATATTGGACCACAGAGATGGTCACGATGCCTTCTGTGTTTGGTTAATTATGATTATGTTTATTAAATGGAATGTTTTGATATTTAATTTGTTTTGAAATGATTATGTGGAGCATTCCTTAGAAGATCTTTATTAATTTGATAGCTTACTTATTATATGAACTATGTCCTTAGTAGATCTAGTTTAAAATATTTAAGTTTTGTTCTTTACTTTATGAATCAATTAAATGGTACATAATTATAACACTATTTGAATACTGATATATAGGTATTTCCATATATATATTTAACTTGTACTTCTGAACGAATTTTTAATTTAAAACAACCCTCTGCTAACAAATGAAATATGTTAGCAGAGTAATGCAACCTGTAGAATAAGCTAACTGGTAACAAAACCTAGATATAGTATACATAAACTAAACATGGAGATAATTATAGAATTAAAATCAAAGTACAAACCCTGGTAATGTGCATCCTATAATAAAATTTCTCCAGTCTATGATTAGTAAACTGCAAATGCAAACCCTAGCAAATTGATAACCCTAAAGCTTAACCATTATGGTTAGAAATTTTGTTGCATCCTTTACTTAACATAAATAGTAATGAAACTTTGGGAAAGAAATAAAATAGACCTTCAAGGGTTTCATATCTGAAATTGAAGCTTTGTCAATGGCTACACCTGCACACTTAAATAACAAGCATTAACAATTCAATGCAGATATGACCTTTATTTGATGACCAAATCACTTGGGAACTACCATGATCCTACCAACCATGACCCATAACCATTCCTGGTTCTAATCCGGATTCCCTCGAGCTGGAATCCAACATGCAAGTAGCGTAGAGATCCTAAGGTAGGGTTTCCTAAATGGTATTCAGTTCTGAATGAGTCCTCTTTTCCTTGCAGGAGAAAGTTCTCCTGGAAAAACACTTGAGAGCCAAAAACAAGCAGAATAATAATTCTCCTAGATAAAAATTACAACCCCCAAGCCTTCTCTTGGCTTGAGTATTTATAGGAAGACTTTATAGTCAAAGGGGGAGTTAAATCAAGAAATCCTTGATTTCTTGATTTAAGCCTTTTTAATTTACTAGGGTAACTTTCAATTCTTAACCTATGATTTTTTAACTAGTTCCTAGTTAGTCTTTCATAGATATTTCACTATTTATTAATCCTTTAATAATAAATAATAGTTGGTGGAGTTTCTCTTCTTTGTTTATTCAATTATATAATTAATGATAATTAATTCTTTATACATACTATGTATAAAATACATAGTATTAAAATACTTGTTAACACTTGTCTTTGGGCATCATGTGTCATGATCCCTTAGAATTAACAAAACTTCTTTATGAAGGTCAAGTAGATAGATGGCTCAGGTCTACTAGGCTAGGAAACTCTAAGCATCCTTGCATGTTGTATTTCGCTCGTATAACGTGGTATTTCTTCAGTACTTGATGAGAATATAAAAATTCAAAATTTCATTTAATCACTTTAAAAATAAGTATGATGGGATCAATATTATTCTCGAGTTGTTTTCACTCAGAGGTGATTTTAATCTTTTCAGTAATCCTAGCGCTTACCAAAGCCCATACTCAACGCTTATAACAAGGAATCACAAACATAGTGCAATTCCAGAGCTCTCACTCAACACTAAATGCTAGGATGTACTTGTACGATACACCTAGGGATATAATGGCCAAAGATCCAATGCTCTAGAGCTTATGCTCAACACCAACATGGAATGCCCCAAAGATTATGCCCAACATTTCCAATTATATTTTCATGTGTTCTAGAGCTTTATGGTCAACACAAATGTAAGTACTCATGTGCTCGAGATACTCTCGCTCAACACAAAACATCTCATCGATCATGTGCTTCAGGGTCCATGCCCAACAAAAAAATTTCATCAATCATGTGCTTCAGGGTCCACGCCCAACACAACCAACATATATATATACATATATATATCATCAACAATTGGATTACACCCAATATAAAAAACAATCTTCATGTTCATATGCAATGGGGCCTTTGACCCAATATAAAATAAAACATCAATATAGTCATCATGATCAATAGGCTCATGCCTATAAATGGTAGGTCCAAAATTTGGGATCTTACAAAACCTTTGGCCTGCAAAAACTCAATCATATGAACATGCAATTTGTACCTTTGAGGACAACAAACCAAGGGATCCATTCCAATCCAAACTGATAGTCCTTCTCCCACTTTCTATGACAAACCAGTTCCAATGACATCAAAATACTGTAAAGCATCCTTCCATCCAATGTATATATTTATTCTAGATTTAATATTACTTCGGATTGACTCTAGAACCATTTGAGGAAATATATATTTCTAAGCAACAATTTTAACCAAAAAACCATTTCCCTTTATTAATCTCCTTTTTTTTTGCAACTAACGCTTTTAAGAACACGACCAACATCTTAAAAACCCACCCACTACTAGCTTTAGGAAGTGCGAGAGCTTGCCACTTTATCGAAACCATAGGTGTCTCATCCATACTAACAACCATACATTTTTTAATCATAATCTTCTGAGTTTCTTGATAACTCTAGTAGGAATCCATAAATTCATCGAGAAGACTAGAATAGCCTCTAATACAGTTTTTACCAAAATAACATTCAGTCCCTTTGAAAGCGAGTGATGGCTCCAAGTTTTAATTCTGGCTTCACATTTTTAACAAATCCCAATCCTTGTTCTTATAAGTAGTTGGTTTTAAAGGAAAGCCTAAATGTTAAAATCCAACTTCAATTGAAGATAAAGAGAAAGGGAATAAGGTATATATGATTTGTAAATCCCTATCTCTATTAATAGTTTGGATTTTCCATGATTTACCATCATTCCTAATATTAATAGTTTCTATTTTCAATTATTTACCATCATTCCTTCCAATACATCTTTTAGCCAAAATATTATCCCAAAAAACCTTTTTGTTATGATGACCATATAAATTTACAAAAGAAAAAGAAAAACTTAACTCAAGGGAATAAAAAGATATGCATATTTCTCAATCCATACCCCAATCATTTTTAAGTAACAAACATTTAATTCTCCCCATTAGACCTTACTTTAGCATCCACATATTCAAAATGCCACCCCACCAACAAATTCATAAAATCCTTTCCAATTATCAGCTTTAGACATCAATTCCCAAAAAAAAAAATATATGATCTCTATGTCTCAATAATCCTTAGTCTAAAAAAACCTTTGTAATATTGTAATCTTTGCATTCATGGTAAGAACAATAACATACATTTCCTTTCACCTAATGTTTCCTTCATGGTAGAAAAAATCCACATATTTTTATCCTATCATTGCAATAATTCTCAAATTTTCATCCTCATCAAAATTTGCCATTAAACAAAATTTGACATCGAAAAAAAATGGTCAAAAAAATGAAGGCTTTTGTAGAGTCCACAGAGCCTGATGCTTTCTTCTTTCTTGATAATAGTTGTCAATTTCAATTACTCATGGAACTCATGTCCACGATTTTGACGTATTTGCTCATGTCATATGAATCCATGAACATGAAAAACAACTAAAATGACCAGCCATGACCTCTTGAAGTTACCCTTTCCTTCGTAATGGTACCAACACATCCACTATGATAGGGCCCTAAGATCCATAACTATTGTAAAAACAACACCAATCAATCACATATCCCTAATTTAAGGCCAAAGACCCCCTAGAGAGGTCATGTGTGTTGGCTTGATACATTATTCTTTCCTCTGGATGCTTGGAAGCTTCCTTTAGTGTCTACGACCTGGGTTTTGTGGTCGCTCAACCATGTCAAAGGTATCTAAGCCCATCATTAGTGATTAAACCAAACTAATGGTGACGATGCCCACGCACAAAGCTAAGCATGGACTCAAGAGGTAACATATGGTGGTTTAAGGTGTTATTGGTGGTCCTAGATGCCTAGAAGCTTTAGTTAGGGCCTAAAGTAGAGGTTTCATCCCTTGACAATGTCTAAGACC
>LPNX010113450.1:0-10495 GCA_001517045.1 Pseudotsuga menziesii
TGTTGTTATATGCTTGCTGAACATTGTGCATCTCTCTTTCAACCCCAGTACGTTGATGGCCTCTTAAACCCTAGCCATAGGATACTTTCCTTTACAACAGCCGAGAGATGCAAAAAGTTTAGAGAACCAAGCCTGCAAAAAAAAATTATTTTGAATATCTTCTTGGGGCGAAACCCAATCCTTAACCTTTAATCACTATATTAAATTAACTTATCATATATATTTTATTGTTTTGTTATTTATCAATAATCTAAATAAAAATGTCTATCCAATAAATTTAAAGTGAAAATGTCTTTATACAAGTATTATTTCTCAAAAAATTAATCTCACCCTCGTAAAACTATTTCAAAACACTTCCTTGAGTGAGCATTGTAATCATAAGCCTAGTTCAAATCGAGATGGCCTCAACTAGACATTCCGGGCTTGAGAGAAATTTCACAATTTTAATGAGTTATGCAATGACCCGGTATTATAAAAACCAAATATGTTGGTCTATTCTAATGTAGGTTTTTTTTCAATAATATTTATGTAGTTTTTTTTTCAATAATGTTTATCTGTAATATATAGTTTTGTTTTTGAACTATAATGATGATGATTATGATGGTGGTTAACGTCCCCTAAGACTAAAACTTTGGTCTATCAGACCTAGAAAGAAATGGATTAATTAATTGTTTTAAAATTGTATTTCTATGCTCAAAGAGCTTGGACAGAAGCGTCCCAAGCTCACTATAGTTTTGACAAGTTAAAAGGTTAAGAAGGTCAGTATTGCAACAAATAATATGAAAATGAGATCTAATGTGGGTGTATGCATGGCACTCTAAGAGGAAGTGATTTTCATCCTAAATCTTCATATTCTAACAAAGATGGCATACCCTTTCCACCCATGGTGTTTTGGGAACTTCCCAATGACCTATTTCACTATGGAGCTTGTTGTAGCTGATTTTACCACACCATGTAGATTATACATTTATGGCCTTCCCTATCCCTCTACAGACTCCTTGGAACCCATGGACTTATATTATGCTTTGATGTTCCAAGATCATCCCCAAAAATTGTCTGTTTATACCTATACGCGACTTTTAAAGCAATACCCACGTGTATACGCAACTTTTGACCTAAAACCTGCATACATCGGGATGCATGCAAAATGACAAGTACTTTTGTATTTTTCCTCATTTGAGTCTAAATAAATTGACTCTTGTCCTTCCAAATGCCTTGAAAACGCTCAGATTTGACCCTCCATTACCTATTTGGAGTGCTATATAAGGAACCCCTTGGATACATTCAAGGAGGAGAAATTGAAGAGTAAGGAAACTATAGTCCATTGCTGCCTCAAATTTGCTTATACTTGAATCTGCATCCCTTTGTCCCTTGGAGCACATAGTGTTCTTCCCAATATTTCCTTTGCTTTGTGATATTTCTATCAAGATATGGAGAATTGAAGTGGTGGAGGCCCAGGTGGAGGACTTGGTTTCTCTGGTTCGCAGAAGTGCCAACACAGTTTGTCTCTATTGTATCTCTGATTTATTAATAGAAATATCTTTTCTTGTCCAATTCATGTGCATTTTGAATATTAATATTGAACCCATTGATGTATTTAATTTCTTATACATGATTGATTATATATGCTAGAGTACAGCTAACAAATTTATATATATCATGCTTGCTTTGTTTGCTATTGTTGAGAGCAAATTATAATTGCAATTTCATTGAAAAATCTCAACGGGGATTTACTTCAACTGTCCGAAACAAGGTACAGTTCTATATCCCTTACTGTTATATTTTCTTACTACTCTTATGTATTGGGAAATATTGATTTATGGTGTCATACTGTCTATTGTAGTACCCCCAAGCCATAGGAAGTTTCTCTTTGTAACAAAGCTCACGAGAGTTCATTCTTATCTTGGCTATATTAATTTTTTTCTTTGAACTAGTTAAAACAAAGAGATACTTTTGATCTTCTAGAGTAGGGTTGATGATCTCTTTATAATATCTTAATTTTCTTTTAGCGTTTAAATCTTTCTCACACCACATTTTCTCTTTAAACTAAGAAGTGACAATATTTTTAATCTTGTTAATATTTTGCAATGCAACATTTTCATCGATCTCCCAATGGTTTAACCAGGCCCTGGTATCTTTATACCAACCTTTCTCGAACCTTAGGTGATTTTGGCTGGAATTTAAATCTATCTCAGGAAGTCTATGGTTTCCCATGTTATTGATTTTGTGATTGTATAACAGGAGCCTAGTCATAGCGAGGCTTTCGATAGGGGAAAGACCCACTTCTATAAGGAGAATAGGGTAGGGTGTATTGCTTTTAATTTTGAGGTTATACGTTATAAAACACTTCTGGATTTGCTCAAGCTTCCTCCAGGATTCTCTAGAGTTGCTGAAACCCCAAACCTCATGCCCATACAAGATAACAAGAGTGACTAAAGTTTCAAAGATGAGATTCTTTTTATCCCACATCACAAGGTTTGCTGCTTTCGAATTAGTTTCGAGACCAAAATAAGCTTTCCACCCTCCATTAATCCTTTTCTCAATGCTGTAGTTCCAATTGAGCTTGTGATGAATATCAATTCCTAAGTAATTGTAACAAGACACTTCCTTGAAGTTGCTATTGTCATACACAAAATTAGCGTAAGTGTCCTTCTTGGATTTGATAATCATAACTTTTGTTTTTTCAGTATTAAAAGGCATACCCATTGTAGAGAAAAAATCCTTAAGAAGTCTTAGTTTCTTATCAATATAAGATGGACACCTAGCTAAAAGAACAATCTCGTCAGCATAGAGAAGAAGGATGATGACTATTCCAGCTAAGATCATTCTAGCACAACCTGCTTCCTCTAAACAAACTTCTAGCTTATCGATGTAAATGCCAAATAAGGTAGGGGAGAGGGGAAACCTTGTTTAACTCCAATATTACACTTAATATATTCCGACCACCCTTCATTGCTCTTAAACTTGGCAATGACATTCTCGTATAACCTTATTGCGGCATCTCCCAACTTGAAAGGAACCTTTAGCTCTTCTAATATGTTCCATAGGTTGTTTCTAGGTACCGTAACGAAAGCATTTCTAAAGTCCACAAAGAAACATAAGATATTGGATTTATCATTATGAAACTCCTCCATAATGATCTTGAGCGTAACGAGGTGGTCCGTTGTTGAGTGCTTCCTTCTAAAACCCGCTTGAACTTTACCCCGCTTACCTTCACTTTCAAGCCATATGCTGAGCTTCTTTTCCAAAATAATACCATATAACTTGGCTAAGAGAGGGCTAATCATAATTTTCTGATAATTAGAGGGGCTATTTGTATCATCACTTTTAAAAATAGGGACAATGAAGCTTTGAGTCCATGGTTTAGGAGATCCTTGTTTGACTGCTTGATTGAATAGCTTTTGTATGTGAGGGATGAGGATATGACCTCCAATTTTTAATATTTATGCCTGGTAACCTTCAATTTCCTTAGCTTTTCCATTTTCTAGATGCTTAACTCCAAAATCTATGTCTTCTAATGAGAAAACTTCTTCTTCCATTGAGTAGGGTTGCAAAGTTATCTATGACATTTGGGGATTCATAAAGCTTTTTAAGGTAAGAATTCCAGTCATGCAAAGCAATTCTATTATTATCTTTAGTTTTTCTAATTACCTCCATAATCCCCAATTTGTCAAACAATGAATAAATCCCAATTTGTCAACAATGGAATAAATTATCTTGCAATCTAAGCACTCTCAAATCGCCACATGAAATAACAAATATTAAGCCTGCAAAGCTTAGAATCACACCCTTCTCTATGGCTATATATATATTCCTCATCCATAACATCGCCCTCCATGGAGATCCATTGAGATATACATCTTTTGCCGTATTTGTCCTGATTTTCGACAAATTATTATCATGGCACACGAGCTTGTTTCAAAGGTGGTCTCTTACTGTACACTTTCCTTTATGCTGACCGGCCATTCTCCTGACTGCAGAGAAAGAGTTTTTATGAATTATGTCAAGCAAAATGTAGAGAAGGGAAATGTAGAGGCTTTGCTGAGCGCAATTGACAGTTTTACTGATCATTCTTGGATGCCAATTTCAGCGAAAGAGAAGGGCTCTATTCTTGATGAAGCAGTGCAAACACATGATCCCAGTGGCCTTGGAGCTGGGATCTTATTGTGGCTATTCCGCCATTAGGATTGCTTCCAAGATGAACAAGCCTGAAAGCAATCTGGTCTCCATAGAAATGAAGCCACATAACTTTGGAATTGCAAAAGAAATGATAGAGCATGCTGGTAAAATCCTTCACAATTTTAATGTCACTATGTTGTTATCGAGTCGTAATTAGATATTGTAATTTTATTTATAACCTACTATAAGTTTTTTTATCTTTTCGGTAGTATTTAAAAAAAAAAAAATTATAAGTTTATATGTTTTTTGGGTTGTTTTATATATATTCTTTTTTATTTATTTATTTTTATTTTTTCTCGTATTATTTAAAAAACAATTATAAGTTTATATGTATTATTTTTTATTTTATAAGCTATATATATTTTTATAATTCTTCTGAGTATTTGTAGGACATATGTCTTATACTTGGCTATAAAGCACTTAGTTCCTTTGATAATGATATTGTAATTTATTATACCTGCCTCCGGCTGGTATATTGCAATCATTCGATTTCAAACCCCGTTGACTTTGGCCATTACCTGGTGTTTTTTGACGCGGGTTTAAAAAATCAAACCTGTTTTCCAAAGTTTAACTTTGTAACATCAAAAATAACAATTTTTAAATTTATTAAAATCGTATTTATCTGTGTTGCTATTGGGTAAGCAGGGATGATGTCATCCTCGAAGTTTGCTATCTAGATTTGGGTCGACACCTGGTAACAATGACATCACTTTTCACCTACCTGCCTATCCCATTGCCAAGTGGCACCATTCGATGGTTGAATCAAATGGTGCATCGACATTAGTAATGTCCGTGAAAATGAAAACGGTAGTTTGTCTGCTGGCGGCGAAGCTTTCCGTCAGGCAAACAATTTGAAGGGATATTTTTACGAAACGAGCAGCGGACTGTGAAACTTAGAAGAGGAACTAGCTTGGATGAGAATCAACCTGCAGGCTTCCTTGAGGAAAAACAATGTTTATGACATGGACGACACTAGATTGTCTTACAATCATGAATTCAAGAAATATATTGCAGTAGCTGAAGCCACAGAAATATCTCCACAACCTGCTGGTAGTTACTTAAAATATCAATTTCTATGAATCAGCAATAAAAGGTGTAAGAACTTGACTTAGTGTGACCCCAATGAAAAGTAACTAAAATCTCTGGAGAAACAAGCACAACCTGGTTTGATGTTTTTACCTAGCAGCGGCATGAGCAGTATCAAATCCACCTGCAACATAATAATAGAGTAGAAAGAAGGCTTTAGAAATCGTGAAAAAACAAATGTGATCTTGTAGCAGAGAATAATGACTTTGCAGATGCAGAGAAACATTAACTTCTTCTATTAACCCTGATCAAAGTAATCGCAAGAAATAATAATGGCTAAGTTTTCACATCTAATCCTTGAGTGCTCCATAAATATTTGCCTATGAATCCCCAAAATTATATGTTTCTATACACGACAATTTATTTACCGAAGACAAACAGTCTTCTTTTACTTACCCAGATAGACTTGTTTTCCACAATCCCTGCAGATACCAAATTTCAGACCATTATTGGAATGTATTGTAAATGATTAGTACTGCAAAAATGGTTCTAGGAAAAGAAAACGGGGGCATGTGTTGTATGAGTTAAAAAACAATCACCATATGTGTGATTCCCAAAGTCCAGTACGCCTGTAGAATGTCATGCCACGATATTGCGAGCTTCTGGATCGTGGTCCTCGTCTACTTTTCTTGACAGGCTTGTTATTTTCCGCTTGTTTTGTTCGAGTTTCTGAACTCTCTGATTGATGGGAAGTTAGTGGAGTCCAGTGGGATTCTGTCAAAGGATATTTTGAAACAATATTTGAGCCCAATATGAACAATGCATGCACGCGTATTATTTTCTCACTGATCTGGGTTGCCGACCATGGAAACTAGCCACGACATAGTTACTGGGATGCAAAAGCAAATCAGGGTATTTTAGCTGTGACAACAAATTCCCAGTTGAGAGAGGAAACCATAATTTAACGTATCTAAAATCCAGAGAGTGACCTGGTAAATAAATTAATTTAACATGCACAATATGTAATCCATGCACGTTAATTAATTAAACAGATGCTTTAATTTTAATTAAAACACAAAATCCCTCGCCATTTCGGCTTCTCTATTCAGTATTTTACTGTGTTTCTTAGAGAAACAAAATTAATGTTATTAACATGCACAATATGTAATCCATGCACGTTAATTAATTAAACAGATGCTTTAATTTTAATTAAAACACAAAATCCCTCGCCATTTTTGCTTCTCTATTCAGTATTTTACTGTGTTTCTTAGCGAAACAAAATTAATGTTAGATGCGTTCGAATGCCCGAGTTTAAAAATTAAGAGAAAAAAAACAGTATACACATGGATGGTTGCATAAAATAATATCCAGCCTGCTATATTCAGAAATTGGCTTGAAGCATCGGGATAACAAGGGGCATTTAGATTTTTCATTTTGTGGAGGCATTTCTTCCCACACTGGCAAGAGTTCTAATGCACAATTACACTTCTTGGGTAGAATTCCACAGACTTTTGACTCATCTCACTACTCTTGTTCGACCCTCTCGATATTTTACTTAAACGTTTCCTAGATTGGACTGAAGAAGAATATGATAAAATGGAGGCGGTTTTTTTCTCAGAAGAATCATATGAATTGCAATCACTTACAGAAGAAGAAGATGAAAGCTTTGTCTTCTTGGTACCACCAGCCATGAACATCGAATTCAGAAAACTTGCGAGCTTCCTGCTAGGAGAGTTTGGCTGCTTGGGATTTTTAGAATCCTTCTAGGTTTTGGACCTTGACTTAATCTCAGAATGATGATCTGCAGGGTTGAAAGGATTCTCTGTAGCTCGAAAATTCCCATCTCTAACCGTTGATTTTCCATGTAAATCTCGAGACCTTTCTCCACCAACAGCCGATTTGCATGCTTTGTTTTCACAATCCCCATTATGAGAATTCTTAGCAGGAGGATTAGAAGTCGAAGCATTTCTGACATAGAGGGACTCCGAATTAGCGTAATAGCTGGTGGTTAGCAGCCATGGCCGTTAATGTATTGCGGCATCAAAAAGTTATTCATTTCCATTCCTATTCGAAATTGCTTTAGGTGGCCACGAGTTAAGCATGCATAGACTAGGTGTCACTTGATGTCAACTCACGTTCTTGTTAAATGACAACTGCGTCTCCTCCTTGTAACTTTTAATAAAATATTTTTCTATTATTATAGGTGTCATTTGATCTTTGACAATTACGTCCCCTGCTTCAAACTTCTCTTAAAATAGTTTTATATTATTATTTCTTAATTGATTTTCCATGAATTACATCTCTCTTCACGTAGGAGCCATGCATTCATAGTTGCAAGGACATATTAAGGTGTTTTTCCTCTCTATGAGCTCATGAATCCCAACGAGATTAACAGCATAGGGCATAGGTCGGTTTCTTCAAAATGTCTTAAACAACCGACATTGACGGGCAGAGGCTGCGACAGTACTAGAGTTACGTGTACTTTTGTCAAGTCAATGCAGAAATTGAGTATGAAAACAAGCAAGTAGACTATTGAAGACGGTGGCAATAATCAATTGTATGATCAATCCACACATCCACCTGCCAAATTGAATCACAGGTCCAGCACAAGATGGCTGCATAGACCTAATCAGTCAGAGTTTCAGTGTGTATCCATCTCTGTAGATTCAGAAATCCGTAGATCGAAGCATTCTAAGAGCCGTGATGTTGCTACTACAAAGAGCGTGAGAAGGCGTCACCGTAGGAATCATAGTGCTTCTACATAGATCGAGTATTCGTTTAACCAAATTGCCAGCGCCATCTAACATAAATTATTGTGATTTTTCCTTATATTACCTTATGATACAACACTACTGGATTCCTATCCTCGAATGGCAACCAACCCATTAAAAGAGCAAAAAGAATGACTCCGCAAGACCAAACATCCGCCGTAGCACCATGATATCCTCTGTCAGCAATGACCTGCACAAACAACCAAATTAGCGAATTATAAGTTTCAATTTAAATTAAGTTGGCATCAATACTACAAGCTCATGTGTGCGCCTGTACCTCGGATGCCATGTAATTCGAACTTCCACAAGTCATATGCAGCAACCCGTCTTCCTGGCATCAGATTCCTTGTCAATAATTATAAAAAAATTGCATCGAAATCATTTCCAGTTTCCAAATTTTATTTCAGCAATTTGAAGCTTAATATCTTCAATCTTTTGGATAATCAGTTGACAGGCATTGTTCCTTCTGCTTTCAGCCTTAGTTTTTATAACTCAAGTTTAATGGGCAATCCTGGGTTTTGTAGCAATGATGGTCTTGAAGGGCTCAAGTCCTGTTCTGACATGGAGGATGGCAGAAGAAGGAAGTGTAAAAAATAGGAATGACACACTGATGACATATTATCACAAAAACATTCCAAATTTACTTTGTTGAAGTGTCCTAATTGATGTCTTGTTGATATACAAAATCAATGCCATTGGACCCCTGCACATATTAAAATAGCCTGTAAAACAGCTACTGAGATATTACCAGGCCATATCGACGAAAATCTCACGAGCGGCTTTTCAAGGCATTAAAATATGTCCCGATTCGAATTGCAGTGGGTGAATTGTATAAAACATGACAAATTGCACTGCGTGAACTGTTTAAAACATGACAGAGCAAAAAGGAACCCGTCGTTTACACATGCAGGTAAAGAACAAGTAAGTTCATGCTATATATAAGGGACAATTGTCCGTATTTGCAAAAAAAATGGTTAAAGCAGTAGAATAACCTCCAAAGTGGTCAAGACGCTACAGAATGAGTGAAATTCGATGTCTTACCTGTAAAGCCATGTATATATGCAGTTCCCAATTGCTAGAAGTAGATAAGCGATAGCTAGCCAGCACTCCACAGGTAGCAGCGGGCTGGAACTCGGGATGCAAACCCCATGAATGCAGCCACTTCATTTGGATTTCTTCCCGTCCATGTGTTAAATTGCTCCAAAATTGTCGACTATTTTTGGGTTGAAACATGCTTCACTCCCACTAAATTCCTGGCAGACTTTTGGCTATAAGAAACCATCTTTGAAATGAATGGGTAGGTGCACGCCAGAATTTTGCATCATAGGCAACCGAGAAACATAAAGGAAGGCTGTTGTCCTTGCTGCCACTCTATGACCTCTTAATTTTTATGAAAACCTCAATCTCTCCAAGCCCTCAAAGCTTCTTTCTGGGTTTGGCCTACTGAATTTTGAGTCCTTCATTGTAAAATTTCAATGCATTCTCATGTTGAAAGGCTCCAAAATGTTACGCACCAGAATTTTGACGTATGTCATGCATGGAATGTGTAATCCCCCTTATCTTTATCATGTGATGACTCGTGTCAGTTGACGGTTTTGAATAATCAAATATTAAACGTTCTATACATTGTTAAGTAGTCTTCAGTCCAACTTTAGGCTGGAATACGAAACAAAATTTCTCCTATATTATTAATCGAAGATTAATTAAAAAATTTATGGGCTCTTAATGCAATATAAAGATCAAGGATCTTCACAACATGTGGCAGACTGCATGGACAACAGGAGAGACCAGCGATAGAAAAAACTCTGATGACAAGCATGATCTTCACAAAACAGGTGGCAAACTGCATGGATGACAGAATTCAGTGAAAGTTTGATCAGTTGTCTAGTTCGTCCATCCGTAGTTCCATTTGTCATTGGCTTGGTTCCATTTCCATCATCATGGAAGATACACAGCTTATTTCCTGGTCTTATGATGGACTAGAAAGGGAGGAAAAAAAGATGTTACTGGCTTACGAAGGTCTTACAGAAAATTCCCAAGAGACTCTCATGGACATTTACTGGTTTTTCAGCGGTTGGGAGTGGGAGACAGTAGCTTCTATTGTAGGAGAAGAAAAGCTCTTTGCTCTCGAAGACATTCATCTTGTGACAAGACACATTGACAGAGTAAGGGTGTGCTCTACGGCCGTAGCGATTAGTCGTAAGATGAGTAAAAGTCTCTGAATCACAACCAGAGAGGAACTGTCTTTGGCTCTTGAACAAGAACAGGTATGCCCTTCCTTTCGTAACCCTACTCTTAGCATGACTATCACCCCGAGCTGAGACTACAAAACCACAAGGGGAAGAAACTTTAAGCCAGTACTAGAAATTAAATTTCTAGTTCAGTTAGCAATTCTTAGGCTATTCCCAAGGGAATTTCACCTACTCAAGTGACCTCTTCTACCCATGATACCGTGATATCTGCATGTAAGAGAAACGCTAAATAAACTATGAAACCAAATGGAGCGATTTACCTCAATT
>LPNX010113462.1:7802-27973 GCA_001517045.1 Pseudotsuga menziesii
CTTTTGTCTTGGGTAAAGCCTTTTCACATAGTGAAAAGGACATAAAAAAGGAGGTTGTGATTGAAGTTGGAACATGCTGAGGAATTAGGTGTATTTTTTTTAATGTCTTGGACCACCAACTCATCCTGTCCCTCTCAGGAATTGTGGCACCTCATCAACAATGCACTTTCTGTTTAGAAAAGGTGTGGTTCCTACGCACTTCCTGTTCAGACAAATTGCAATACCAATGCACTATTCATTTATCCAAAGTGCGGTAATCCTTGGACACTTACACTAAATTTTGGTGTTGCACCCTTCCAATGCCCTGTGTTAGTATACAAGTTGTGTTGCATGTTTTTAACAGTTTAAAAAAAGAGACGGGGATCTCTATTTAGTGATACTAACATGGCTACTACCAACACAAGCACCTCTAATTTGAAGCATATCTATGGACCCGTATTGATCGGTACCAACTCTGAGTTCTAGTCGATCAAGATGAGTATGTTTCTCTAAATGTTGGAATATTGTTGAAACTGAGTTCAAAGAACTTGATACAAATTCTATGGTTACAATGAATAATGCCCAAAATAATGCCTTAGAATCTCGCTCAGACCAAGAAATCACAACCAAATGGCTGATCCAAAATTGCATCGAGGACTCCATTTTCCTATGGGTCTCAGGAGCTACCAACGTACATCAATCTTGGAATCTGCTCACATATACCTACAAGGGAACATACTAAGTAAAATGGTAAGATTGAAAACCCTTTGAATTCAATTTGAAAGTTTGAAAATGAAGGAAATTGAAACTGTAGATCAATTTATGACTAGGATTTCGGGCATTGTAACCCAGTTTCAAACCTATGGAGAATTTATAGAACAAAAGGTAGTTGTTCAGAATATTTTTAGGTGTCTCACAAAGAAATTTTCTATGGTAGTGACTTATATAGAAGAAGCAAACTATATATCTCAGTTCACCCGAGAAGAGTTGAATGGATCCCTTCTATCTCATGAAGCCTGATTAAATCAAGAAGACGTTTCGTTCACCAATGCTTTCAGCACCCAGTCTTCCATCAGCAGAGGTCAAGGTAGAGAAGGACGCGATAAAGGAAGAATAGGTCGAGGGTATCCTCATACAAAGGATAGAACTAGTCGTGAACATTCATATCACTCAAAGCACTCTCACAACTATGAGGGTCAAAGGGGAAGAGGCAAGAAATGGACTAATAAGTCCAATATTCAATGTAACTACTGCAAGAAAATTGGACACTATGAATGAGAATGCAGAAAGAAGCAAGAAGAAAAAAACAGTGGTAGAGCCATTGTCTCTAAAGAATAAGAAGATTCGTTAGAGGTGATGTTCCTATCTTATCAAGATACTGAAGAACACTACATCCCAGATCTATGGCTACTAGATAGCAGTTGCTACAATCACATGATAGGTAAAAATTCACTTTTCTGCCATTTGGATTCCTCTGTTGTCATGAATATCAAGCTAGGAGATGAATGTATGGTTCCATTAAAAGGAAAAGGTACTATTTCTGTATTTACAAAGAAAAATTAAAGGATGTTTATTCATGAGGCTTTTTATGTACCACATCTGAATGTCAATTTGATCAATATAGGTCAATTACTTCAGAACTACTATGATATTTGATTTTATGATACATACTATGTTATTTATGATAAACCCCCCAGTAAGAGACTCATATTCAAAGTTAAAATGACCAAGAACATTATATTTCCTCTCAGTCTCAGGATTGCCAACCTTCCACAGTCTGTAGCCCATATTGTTTCTAGTCTAGATGAATCCTAGTTATGGCACTGTAGATCTGGTCATATTCCCTTCAAGAGTCTCAATATCATGCACACATAGTCCATGGCCAAGGGGTTACCTATTATACATGAACAATCCAGCTCCTAAGAGGATTGTATCATTGGGAAACATCAAAGGGAAAACTTCCCCACTTCCACATCTCGAGCTAAAGAAAATATTGAGATAGTTCATACAAACCTCTATGGACCCATGCAAACTTAATCCATAGGAGATAGCTTTTATTTTTTGACATTTATTGATGATTTCAACAGGAAAATATGGATTTATTTCCTCAAGAAAAAATTAGATACCTTCTCCAGGTTCAAAGAGTTCAAATCCCTAACTGAGAAGTACTATGGAAAAATCATTAAAGTGCTCAGGTGAGATGGTGGGGGTGAATATGATTCACATGAGTTTACATATTTTTGCAAGCAGCATGACTTCTAGAGACAATTCACCACCAAATACACTCCACAACAGAATGGAGTTGCTGAACGAAAGAACCAAACCATCATGAACATGACACATAGAATGTTTCCACATAAGAAGCTATCAGATGAGTATTGGGTTGAAGTTGTTGCATGCTCAGTCTACTTGCTCAGCATATCACCCACGGTGAGGGTCCAGGACAAGATTGCTAAAGAAGCATGGAGTGGCACTAAGACTAGTGTTGCACATCTAATAATTTTTTGTTCTGTTGCATTTTCTCATGTACCCGATGAAATTAGAATAAATATGGATAATAAGAGTGAGTTGTCTATTTTCACTAGTTGCGATGAACAACACAAGGCTTACAAGTTTTATAATCGTGTCACAAAAATATTGTGGTGAGTAGAGCTGTGAATTTCCTTGAAGACAGATGCTGGAGTGATCCTTCAGATATACAACACTAAGAAAGTTCATATTTATCAATTATACCTATCATACTTCCAAGATTGGAAGTACAACATCAAGAAGAAACACCATAATACAGTCCATCTCAGAACCTTAAAACCATAAGTTTGAGAGAGTTATATGAACATAATCCTTTTATTGACGAGCAACTTCATTATGCTCTATTTTCATGTCAACCCACATCTTTTAATGAATAAGTAAAGGATGCACAGTGGGTACAAGAAATGAATCAAGAGATTGATGCTATTGAGAAAAATCAGACTTAGGATTTTGTTGATATACCTGCAGAGAAACCTAGCATTGGAATTGTAACATCCTCGACCCTCCGACCGACGAAGAGGATGCTATGATACATCAAATCATCTGGGCATCTAGCCCCATGAACATGAACATACATACATATAATGCTGAAGCATGATACTTAAAAACATAAAACATATTTCGAAGCATAATCATTCATATACACAACGGAAGCAAAACATATCAATCAACATTCATGCATATACAAATCAACATTTAACATGTATATCATTACTCATCTATGGTAAATATAATTGCAGACACAAGTTAGGCAAGAATACTTATCTTATAGAGAACTTGTACCACAACCAGCTATGTTGCTGCAATGTTCCACCCAACCGTAGGCCCGCATGCTCTTTAATCTCTCAGCAACGCTGCCACCCCCGACCTAGGCATGATTCCCCAAGGAATAAGGAACTAACAGGATTACACATAGCCAAGGATAACAACACCACAAGGGTACACAGTTCAGCCAAGCCAACATAGTTGGGTTTATCATGAGAACAACAGATCAACCAAGCCAACAAAGTTGGGTTTATCAGGCCATCCAGGAGCTGGGAAAGGCTAAATTCTAAGCTGGTGATCTCATTGAAGAGTTGCAGACACCCACACCAGAGCCAGCCTGGCTTCTAGAACACCCACACACACCCAACACAAGAAAACCAGTCCCTTCTCTACAACGCAGTCCCTGAGACCCTGATCTCCCTTCTAGTGCTATTCAGGGGTTGTGGAGAATAAATCCAGCTTAGTATCTTTGTTTGTGTGGTTCTCAACCCACCAGGTTTATCACGCACCTCAGGTCCTCATTCACCACTCCAATGCAGTCTGAGGACAAAACCACTGCATGCAAGCAGCCAACAGCTATTCAAGATTTTACAGGGGAAGAACATAGTCAATCAGATGTGGGAAAATAGCAGCCCGAAACAACTATGAAGCCACAGCTCCTGATCCTCAAGGAAATCGATTCTCAATCTATGTGTGAGGGGAAAAAGACACAGCTAAGGAAAAAAGTGGAAGAGACCACCGGCCCCATAGTGTAGGGACTCACAACATCCAATTGATCCTCAATACAATCGTTGTAGAATTTGCATAGATCAGAAAAGGGTAAAAGAACAGACTACCGCTCTATACAGGAAAGACAAAACGAAACCCCACCAAACTATTGATGCCATTACAGCCTCGAATCAACGATGGACATAATAGAACAATACACAGTCTGAAATTGGTGGAAAAAGATACAAAACTATGCGTGAACAGAGGAAGAACGTTTTCTTCGATTAGCAAGCGCTGTGTGAAGGAATGGTGAACCCCCAAACAATGAATTGGGGATATTTTAACTCAGTCCGCGTGAAGAAACTGAACAGACTCACGATCTGGTTAGTGGGCAGACCATCCGCACGTCATGGAGAGTGAGAGTAGGCGTGGGCGTGGTCTTTCTGCTAGCAAATTGCTGCCCCAACTAACAATGGAAAACTAAGGTGGTGGTGAGCAAAAGAGAGTGGGACACATGGATTCTCCCATGACTCAATGTTCAACATCCCCCCCCTTCCTTATCCTTAGGAATCATGTCCCTTCTCAATTTAGTTGCAGTGAACATAGCTGGTTGGGTTATTTAATTAAAATGCACATTTACATGATATCACAATTTAATATATGTCGTATGTCCCGATATACCATCGGTGACCATTCCAATCCGAAACATAACATATCTAAATCGATGGTGGGGCCTTTGCCCTTAGCTCCGCACCATGATTATTTACAGTATATGTATCATGTATATTTAATGCAAGCGGGGTTAAAACTGGGGTATTACATTCCCCTCCCCCTTTAATAGCACTGTCCTCAGTGCTTTTACAAAATTTGAACAAAATGCTACATTGGTACCGCCTCAGTGTTCCATAGAATTGAACAAAAATGGATGTGCCAATTGCATGGCATCCTCCAGCTCTCATGTAGCCTCTTCAGGTCCATAGTGTGCCCATTGCACCTTTACCTACCCTATGGCTCAGTTTTGGAGCATTGTGACCTTCCTATCGAGGATGCGCATTGGCTTGATTTGGAACTCTCCCTCGGGTTCCACCTAAATCACATCCCAATTTATCACATTGTTAGGATCATGTACATATTTCTTAAGCAAAGAAACATGAAAAACATTATGAGCTCTAGTACTAGTAGGAAATGCAAGTCTATATGCAACTGGCCCTATTTTTTCAAGCACTTCAAATGGCCCACAGTATCTAGGTGACAGCTTGGCACAACTTCCAAGCTTCAAGGGAATTTCCTTTTCTTTCACTCTGAGGTAAACATGATCCCTAACACTGAACTCTCTGTTCATCCTATGCTTATTTGCATAGCTTTTCTGTTTGTCCTGTGCTGCCTTCAGATTCTGCCTAATCTTTATAACCTCTTGCTCCATTTCCTTGAGCAATTCTGGTCCAAGCACAACTCTGTTGATTGGGTTATCCCATGTCACTGGTGTCCTACACCTTCTTCCATACAAAGCTTCATACGGACTCATCCCCAAGGATGCCTACTGTCCATTGTTGTAAGCAAACTCTACCAAGTGTAAGTAATCTTCCCACTTGGTTGGTTTGTCCATCACATACATGCGAAGCATATCTTCAAGCACCTAATTAACTCTTTCTATCTGCCCATCTGTCTGAGGATGGTAGGCAGTGCTGAAGTTTAGCTTTGTACCCAAATCTGCAAACAATCCATTCCAGAAATTGGAAGTGAACTTGACATCTCTGTCAGAAACTATTTCCTTCGGCAATCCATGCAATTTGAAAATATCCTTCATGAAGATCTTTGCAATGTCATCAATCTTATGCATAGACTTCATTGGTATAAAATGTACTGCTTTTTTCAACTTGTCTACCACAACCATGATGGAATCATGTTGTCTCCAAGTCATCGGCAAGCCTTTAATAAAATCCATGGAAATAACTTCCCATTTCCATTTTGGGACTGGCAAAGGCTGCAACAAACCTGCTGGATGATGATGCTCAACCTTTACCTGTTGACATTTCATGCACCTTGAAATGTATTCAGCCATGTGCTTTTTCATACCTGGCCAAAAGTACTGCTTTCTAGCTGTAGCAATTGTCTCTTGATATCTTGGGTGACCAGAATATTGAGCTTGATGAATTTCATCCATAACAACTCTCCTCAAATTTGCTACATTCGGAATATAAATTCTACCTTTATATTAATAAGTCCATCTTCTTCCAATTTATATCCTTCATACTTCCTCTCAAGACTTTGCTGCTACAATTTTTCGTTTACCTGCTCATACAATTCATCTCCGACAATGTGATTAACAATTTGCTGCCTCAAATCTGATTGGCAAATACTAAGCGAGGCCACATGCATTTCTTGCAGCTTCCTGCTGAGTGCATCAACTACCTTGTTTTCTTTTCCTTTTATGTGCTTGATTTCAAATTCAAACTCACATAAAAATTCCATCCATCTCACTTTCCTAGCATTCAGAGTAGGCTGACCAAATAGATAGTTCAGACCACAATGGTCTGTTCTGAGTTCAAATATTCTACCCATCAAGTAATGCCTCCACATCTTGAGAGCATGTACTATGGTTGCAAGCTCTAGATCATGAGTGGCATAGTTCTTCTCATGCTCCTTCAGCTTTCTTGAATCATAACATATCACGTGGTTGTCTTGCATAAGGACTCCTCCAAGCCCTTGTCCGCATACATCGGTACAGACCACAAAATCTTTCTCTGGATCTGCAACTTTCAATATTGGTGCACTGGTGATAAGATTCTTCAACAGTTGGAAGCTTTCTTCACACTTCGAATTCCATTCGAACTTTGTCCCCTTCTTCTGCAAAGAAGTGATGGCATGTGCAACCTTGGAAAATCCTTCAATGAATCTCTTGTAGTATCCTGCAAGTCCCATAAAAGATATTACATCTGTCACATTTCTGGGAGTAGTCCAATTCATAATGGCTTCAATCTTCTCAGGGTCTATTGATATACCCTCCTCTGAGATAATGTGACCCAAATAATGTATTCTATCTCTATAGAAGTCACACTTGCTCAGCTTTTCATACAGCTGATGCTCCCTGAGCAATTGCAATGTCAATTTCAAATGCTCTTCATGCTCTTCCTCATTCTTAGAATAAACAAGAATGTCATCAAGGAAAACAAGAACAAACTTGTCCAAATACCTGCTGAAGACATTGTTCATAAGGCACATAAATGTAGCTGGTGCATTTGTGAGACCAAATGGTACCACTACAAACTCATAATGCCCATACCTTGTCCTAAAGGCTGTCTTATGAATGTCTTTTTCCTTGATCCTCACCTGATGGTAACCAGAACTCAAGTAAATCTTGGAAAACACCTTTACTCCTCTCATTTGATTAAAGAGGTCATCAATCCTAGGAAAAGGATATTTATTCTTCATAGTAACCTTGTTCAATTGTATGTAATCAATACATAACCTGATTGTACCATCTTTCTTCTTTACAAACAGAACCGGTGCTCCCCAAGGAGACACACTTGGTTGGATATACTTCTTTTCCAACAACTCTTGCAGTTGCATCTTCAACTCTAGCATCTCTAGTGTACTCATCTAGTAGGGTGTCTTGGACACTGGTGCTACTCCTGGCACAAGTTCAATGGTGAAATCAATGTCTCTCTTTGGAGGAAGTCCTGGAATCTCATCAGGAAACACATCCTTAAATTCCTGTAACACCTGATAGCCCTCCATCCTAGGAGTTTTATCTCCTGTTGGTTCCAGAATATGAGTTGCATACAATTGGCAACCCTTCCTACAGAACTTCTTCAACTGCATTTCTGAAACCTGTCTTACTGAAATTACCTTCGGAATACCTTTCACAACTACCGGGTTTCCTTCTTCATCCATGCTTTCAAAAGTCTTTTTATAACAATCAAGCTTCACTCGGTGAGCTTCTAACCAATCCATTCCAATGAGAACATCATAGGAACCAAGCGTTAGAACATTAAGATCTACACAAGTGTTCAATCCATTCATGACCAATGGACATTTCTCTATCACTTCTCCGACCTTTCTATTAGTCCCAGTGGCTAGCTGAACTAACCAAGATTTCCCATGCTTTACCTTCTTAAAAGCACAAATCTCCACTACTCTAGGAGTAATGTAACTGTTAGTAGAACCAGGGTCAACCAAAATAGATACAGATTGTTCAACAATCTTACCTGCAACTTCAACCATAGTTGACTGATGATCTACCTGGCGGTCCTCTAGTGCTGCATAAATTCTAGGGACTGCTCTTGCTACTTGACCCACTGTTTCTGCTCCCTGAATGTTATAGGCTAGCCTTGTACTTTCATTCTCAAGTGGAAAATATCTGCGCAAGTGGGGTCCTTCACATTTCCAACATTTGAGTGGACCTTTATTCTGATGTGGCTCTTTAGGATTTCCACCTGTCACTCCAACTGGATTACTCGCAGCTTGGAATGGCTGCTTCTGCTGATTCCTGAATCTATAAGGTTTGAAACCTTTCCTTCTTTGGTCAAACTTCTCATTCTTCTTGTCCTTCCATGCCTTATGGTAATCAGGTTTACCTTTGCTTTGATCATAGCAAAACTTAGCCTTTCTTATTGCTTCTTCAAGAGTTCTAGGTTCATAAAACTCAATTCTATCTTTGTAAGACCGAGGCAATCAACTCAGAAACCACTGGACCTTCACTTTTTCATCTCTGATGTACCATACATACCTCAACGATTCCAAGAACTTATTGGCATATTCATCCATGGTCTGATGTCCCAATCTTAGCTCATGGAACTCCTTAATCTTGTCATCATAATACCTGTCAGAAAGGTATTTCTGCTTGAAATACTTCTTGAACTGTTTCCACTTTATTTTCCTTTCACTAATTCTTTTTACTTGCTTGAAGTGTTCCCACGAAATGGATGCTCGTCCATTCAGATTGAATATGGAAACTCTTGCCTTCATGTTTCCTCAATAATCCTGTACTTGGAAGTACTTATTTATCCCAAGAAGCTAAGCTTCAGCTTCTTGTCCCGTCTTTATCTCACCATCAAATGTAGGAGGTTTAGCCTTCCTAAATTCATCTTGAGAGAGATCCCTCTGGTGCCTTCTTCTTTTCCATTTATTAGAAGATGAGCTTGTATCTCCACTAGATTCTTCAGAGTCAGATGATCCACTGGAAGTCCTTCTCCTTCTCCTGGTGCTGCTCTTACTACCTTCTCGCCCAGAGTTTATCTTTTTCTGCAAGTCTGTCAAACTCTGCAATATGGCAGCATTAAATTGATGCTGCTCTTCCTAGGCTTTTACCAAGCTTCTCATGGTGGCTGCAAACTCGGATGGTGTCCCCTGGAATCTCCTTCCATTAGACTCTATGTCATCATTTCCATTACGGGCATTTTCTCCCATGGCATCTTCTGCTAGCTCGTAAGAATCCCGAGCATCATACCCATCATGGGTTCTCATGACTGAACCACCTCTTGCTTCACCACACTGTTCTTTCCGGAGTACTGCTCTTGGAACTTGTCTATAATTCTACAATGTGTTAGTAGCAAACTGTTAGATGCATGTCATTAATATAAATCAAAACTACTTACCTTCCTCTTTTGGAAATTCATAAAACACAATTTTGCTTAAAACACAAAATTTTCCTCTTTTTCTTTTCAACCCTGTGACCACGGATAGTCTGCTGAAACCTACTGAAAGACAGTTGGAAGCTTCTTGCAAAATCACTGAGAAATTCCTTCGAAAAACCCAAATTTCCCTAGGCCCAATCGGACCTCTTCCTAGCTATTTTTTTGACATTTCGATGGTTAAGCCAACTAACTCGTTGACGGTCTGTTTATTTATTTTTCTCCGGTGTTTTGGTGGGAAAATGACTAGACTTCCAATTTGCACCGGCGGGAAATCAACTGTTCATTGGGTGCATAGTCATTTGAGTAGGCGCAACGATGGAAAGTAATCTTACTATGATTTCCCCGAGCGAACCGACTAAGCTTCCGATCGACGATCTGATCATTAAAAAATTTTCGGTGCCTTTATACTCTTCAAAGTCGGGTCTCTTTCCTGCTAACTCCCCGACGTTTCGGCGGCTGAACCTCTAATTCCTTCTGCTGTATCAGGCCTGCAATCGTCTATCGCTCCGAACTTTATCAGTGATAGCATAGACTAACCCTGTTGCGTTGGCGGCCAGGCTCTATGCATCGGACGGTTAGTCATTAATATTTCCGTAACGGTGGCCCGTAATCAAACTACATCTTCTATAGCCAAAGGTCTATCGACAGTCGGATCCTCTAGAAGCTGCGACATCGGTGCTTGGATGCTCTCCTCGTCGGGTGGTTAGTCATTTCAGTCTCCGCAACGACGGACGTTTGGTCAACAAAATTTACCTGACGTAGCTCATCGGTAACGGAATCATCTATTCATCGACGATGTCATTAACTAACCATCGCCGATGATCGATGATTCTATGACTTAGAATTTTTTTCGAAATCTTTCTCTTTATCTTCATCCTTCCGTCGATTTCATCGGCTCCATCTCCCTTATCCTTCACTAATCAAAGCAACTGCTTGTTGCTGAGCTACTGTTCACTAAACACTGCGACACCGAAAATGAATTCCACTAACATGATCCGATGGCTGACGAAGTTGATACATAGAATTTTTTTTTGGAAATTCTGCACCATCAGTGGTCGGAGGTCTTACCCATCAGAAGCATAGTGGTCTAGCCATCTGCAATGGCGGCACTCAATCAGCTAAGCATTGGTGATCCATCTGTCTAAGTGTTTCGATGCGCCGACAGCCAAACACTTAAAAAAATTTCTGAATTTTCCTCCTCAGTCTCCCACCGCATCGGCCGTCGGGTGGCCTTCCCACTAAGTCCTCTGCTGCATCGAAAGAACTTGTCACTAAGTTTTTCGATGAGCCGACATTCTGGCACTCAGAAAATTTTCTGAATTTTCCTGTCATCACCCTTTTCTCTTCGTTTCTACTGGGCAGTAGGCAACCTGCCACTGTAAAGTGTTCTCACGGCCCTCTGAGGCCCAATGCTGCAACATAACTTTGTCACTGCATCCTCATGGCCCATCCAAGCCCATGATACAACCAGAGCTCTGATACCACACTGTAATGTCTTCGAC
Organism: Pseudotsuga menziesii; assembly: GCA_001517045.1. Lineage (NCBI taxonomy): Eukaryota > Viridiplantae > Streptophyta > Pinopsida > Pinales > Pinaceae > Pseudotsuga > Pseudotsuga menziesii. Next base: position 18,922 of record LPNX010113462.1, read on the forward strand.
CCTTCGACCGACGAAGAGGACACTACGATACATCAAATCATCTGAGCATCTAGCCCCATGAACATGAACATACATACATATAATGCTGAAGCGTGATACTTAAAAACATAAAACATATTTCGAAGCATAATCATTCATATACACAAAGAAAGCAAAACATATCAATCAGCATTCATGCATATACAAATCAGCATTTAACATGTATATCATTACTCATCAATTGTAAATATAATTGCAGACACAAGTTAGGGAAGAATACTTATCTTATAGAGAACTTGTTCTGCAACGAGCTACGTCGCTGCAACGTTCCACCCAACCGTAGGCCCGCATGCTCTTTAATCTCTCAGCAATGCTGCCACCCCTGAACCGGGCATGATTCCCCAAGGAATAAGGAACTAACAAGCTTACACATAGCCAAGGATAACAACACCACAAGGGTACACAGTTCAGCCAAGCCGACACAGTTGGGTCTATCAGGCGAACAACAGATTAGCTAAGCCAACAAAGTTGGGTTTATCAGGCCATCCAGGAGCTGGGAAAGGCTAAATGCTAAGCTGATGAGCTCATTGAAGAGATGTAGACACCCACACCAGAGCCATCCTGGCTTCTAGAACACCCACACACACCCAACATAAGGAAGCCAGTCCCTTGTCTGCAACGCAGTCCCTCAGACCCTGATCTCCCTTCCAGTGCTATTCAGGGGTTGTGGATAAGAAAGACAGTTTAGTATCTCTATCTGTGTGGTTCTCAACCCACCAGGTTTATCAAGCACCTCAGGCCCTCATTCACCACTCCAATGCAGTCTGAGCACAAAAACACTGCGTGCAAGCAGCCAACAACTATTCAATCTTTTACAGGGGAAAATCACAGTCAATCAGACATGGGAAAACAACAGCCCACAACAACTATAAACCCATATCTCCCGATCCTCAAGGCAATCGATTCTCAATCTATGCGTGAGGGGAAGAAGACACAGCCAAGGAAAAAAGTGGAAGAGACCGTGCTACCCCCACAGCTTAGGGACTCACAGCATCCAATTGATCCTTAATACAATCGCTGTAGAATTTGCATAGATTAGAAAAGGGTAAAAGAACAGACTACCACTCTATATGAGAAAGACAAAACGCAACCCTACCGAACTATTGATTCCATTATATCCTCGAATCAACGGTGGACATAACAGAACAATACGGAGTCTGAAATTGATGGAAAAAGATAAAAAACTCTGCGTGAACAGAGGAAGAACATTTTCTCCGATTAGCAAGCGGTGTGTGAAGGAATGGCGAACCCCCAAACAATGAATTGGGGATATTTTAACTCAGTCCGCGTGAAGAAACTGAACAGACTCACGATTTGGTTAGTGGGCAGGCCATCTGCACGTCATGGAGAGTGAGAGTAGGCGTGGGCGTGGTCTTTCTGCCAGCAAATTGCTGCCCCAACTAACAATGGAAAACTAAGGTGGTGGTGAGCAAAAGAGAGTGGGACACATGGCTTCTCCTGATATACCATTGGTGACCATTCCAATCCGAAACATAACATAACTAAATCGATGGTGGGGCCTTTGCCCTTAGCTCTGCACCATGATTGTTTACAATATATGTATCATGTATATTTAATGCAAGCGGGGTTAAAACTGGGGTATTACAGGAACCAAATGGGTCTATAAGACCAAACTAAATGTAAAAGGAGAGCTCAAAAAACACAATGAAAGGTTGGTTGCCAAAGGATATGCACAACAATATGATGTATGTTATGATTAAACCCTTTCTCTTGTAGCAAGGATGGATACCATCAGAGTTTTACTTACCATGGTAGCACAAAATCAATAGCCTATTTATCAAATGGATGTGAAATTTTCCTTTCTCAATGGTATTCATAAAGAAGAAGTTTAAGTAGACCAGCCACTTGGATATACTATCAAAGGTCATGAACACAAAGTGTTTAAGCTGAAAAAGGCCTTGCATGGTCTAAAACAAGATCCAAGAGATTGTTACATTAGAATTGACTCATATCTCATCAACAATGGGTTTAGCATAAGCAATAATGAACCCACTTTATATGTCAAAAAAGAGCAACGTAAAATGTTGATTGTATGTCTTTATGTTGATGAAATGATTTACTCTATTAATTTAATGCTTGAAGAATTCTGGATAGTCATTGTAATGACCCTCAACGGGGTCTAAAAATATTAAAACTAATATGAATGAAGATCGTAAAATCTAGATAAAATTAGACTAAGAACCCCAATTTTTCTTTCTTCTAAAAGCTAATACAAGCAAGTCACACACACACACATGCACACACACTATTCAAGAGGTACTTGTTCCAACTATAAACAATTAGAACACAATCTAACTTACAATCATTACAATCAAATGAATTTTACTTAGATAAGTGTAAGAAAATAAACAACATAATTTACAACCATATATTTAACCTGTAAAATTGTCGAGATTTGCTAGTGTTTTCAAAGGTTGTTTTTGTTGTTGAAATCCTTGTTGAAAGCTCTTGTGAATTTACTAAGATCTACTAGTGATATGAGACTTGTTCGCTTTTGAATTCTTCGTTGCAGGATTTAGACAGATTTCCAATCACAATCAACCCATCTGTTTCCTCCCTTCCATTCTTTGACGGATACTCTCCTTCCCCCGGGACCCCCGAGCTCGACGGGGCTGACAATACATGGATAGAAACATAAATATAATGCTAGGTTGCTGCTGGGAGCCTTTCAACCCCACTCATAATGTATTGAACCACACTCTTCCACATTTGCCTTAGAGCCACTAAATGGTTTGGGCTCAAAACTATGGAAGGATTGAAGAAGAAGATCTTTCATTCTTACTTTTTCCAGTTTTTATTAACTCTTCTGTTAATAACAATACATTCCATGCACCACCTTCAATTAACTCTTTCTTTACTTAATTTTTTTAATAATTAATTTAATTACCCACCAACTTTTAGTTATCATCGGTAGTTCTTTTTCGATTAGTCAAAATTTTACTTTAGTTCAAGTTTCCTTAAATTACTCTTTTAAGATATTTCTTGACTTTAGCTTTATTTACTTTCATTTCATTTGTTTTATTTTTTTTATTCATTTATTATTATTATTATTATTGTTATTATTATTATTTAACTTACTTTAATTATTATTATTATTATTTATTTAACTTACTTTAATAAATAGAAGTTTATTATTATTATTATTTATTTTAATAAAATTCTTTTCTGAACATTCATTAATACCCTCGATTCAAAATTGATGTTTATTTCCGTCGCATTCTGGTCACGACTAGGATTATCAAGGTGCTATGCTTCTCGCACGCCCTTCCTACAATTCCCACAAGAAGGGAGTTGGTTATGACTACTAAGCCGATGTTACGTCAGTTTTCCTACTCTCGAAAGAGCCAGATGGTTCCTAGGGAATAAGATCGAATCCTTATTGCGCACCCCCAGTATAATCTTTGTGATGGACTGACTTGCGGCCTACCCTCATGACACACACATATTATGAGCTGGAGTTTTCCTCACTCTATTCAAAGCTCATCCCGCCGCTTGTTTTTTCGACTTACACATATAATCTTTCATCCTTGTCACTTGATGTGGGTCGATTGGAAATCGTAATCCCATTACCTGCAAATAAAACAATCTATGCATCAAATCTTATATACAAGATTTCAATTATAATATTATACATCTAATTTACCTCTAAAGTCGAGGTTTACCGACTCATCCCGAATCCATGCATGTCAGTACATCAAACACATCACAATAATCATATTATAAACAATATTAATATCACTTTCCATAGTCCTTGACTCAACTAGAGTCTTTGCATACTGATGTTTTCTGGCGTTTCATGTACCTTCCTTTCCTGTCACACTTGATAGACCATCAAAGTACATGGTACATAATTTTTGTCAATAATTCATTATTATGAAACGCTATGCAACATTTAACCATTGTTGATAACTTCACATGATTCTTCGTTCACAATTAAAATCATAATATCACTGCATTTATAATTGACCAAATGTTGACATCATTTTCATAATCATAATTTACTCCTCATATAATCAATATGTCAAATAATTCTTCTTGGGTCATATCTCATCCATAATTCATTGCTTCACACATGTCTAGGTCATTCGAAACCGAATTCTCTAAAAAATAAGTCCATACAAAGTTTTAAAATCTCAAATAAATAAATAGCCGAGTAATTCATCATAGAATTCCCTAAAATCATAGTTATTCTAATATCAAGAGTTAGGGTAAAAACAAGGTGTTACATACACCCCCACTTTAGGAAACTTCGTCTCTAAATTTTAGAATAAGTATAGATTATGTCTACGTATTTCTAATGCGTCTTCTGAGGTTGCAGTATTGGGACTATATATAACTTTGATATTAGATCCTCATACATGAATCATGCCATGCTAGTTTATACAGAGACCTAAGCATTGTACCTTAGTATAGACTCATCATTTCTATTTATATATAATGATTTTATTCAATTACCTTTCCTAAATGGGGTACTACATTCATGAAAAAGGAATTTGAAATGACTGAGCTAGGATTGATGAAGTACTTCCTTGGCCTATAAGTTACTCAAACTGATCAAGTTATTTTCATTTGTCAGCATAACTATGCTACTGATATTTTACAGAGATTCAGAATGGATAAATGTAAACCAACATAAATGCCCATTGCTCTAGGCACCAAGTTAACAAAGAATGATGATGGACCGCCAGTAAAATCTACACTCTATAAAAGAATGGTAGGAAGTTTAATGTCTTTGAATGCAACTAGACATGATTTGATATATGTTGACAGTCTTATTTCCATATTTATGGAGTCCCCTAAAGAATCTCACTCGAAAGTTGGAAAAATAATTATGAGATATGTTGCAGGAACACTTGGATATGGCCTCTGGTATACTCATACACCAGACGATAATCTTACAGGGTAAATTGATAGTGACTTCACAGGTAGTATTGATGATAGGAAAATCACATTTGATTATGCTTTCCATTTGGGTACAAATCTGATCTCTTGCGCATATCATAAACAACCCATTGTCCGACATGTTTGTCATCTTGCCATGGATCTTGGATAAAAATACTTTTAAAGGAAATGGGACACATTGAAAATGATCCAACTTCTATTTTCTGTGATAATAGCTCTGCAATACAGTTGACCAAACAAGAATGTATTTCATAGAAAAAAACAAACACATTGACACTCGCTATCATTTCATTCATGAGTTAGTCAATGATGGACAAATTTATTTACAGGTTTGTAGCTCTAAGGAACAATTGGCTGATATGTTCATCAAACCATTGGGAATAACGACATTTGAATATCAGAGAGAGCACTTAGGCATTGGCAGTGTTGAAGATGTTCTACAAGTTGAGATTAAGGGTGTGTGTTAAAGAATGTAATCTCACTGGTCAAATGCAACATTAATTAGTTAATTAGTTTATCTGGTCACCTTATCTTGATTAGTGACCCATAGTATTTTCTAGCCCATAAGATTGACCCATGGTATGGTTGTGATGTAATCTTATTAATACTTGTGTCTAATAATGAGAAGGAAATCAATATGCTCATTGTGTGTTCCCCCATCTTCTGGTTCTTTTCATTAATATTTAACACCAACATCTTCTGCTTCTATTAGATGTAATGATTTATTGATAGTTGAGTCGTCCTGCATCCTTGATGCAAAAGAAATTATCTAGCTGAAATAGGCATCTTCACGTGAGAATATTGTGCTAAGGGATCATGGGTCGCTAATAGTTTTCTTGCTCGGGCTCATGGGTCACTAGCCATTGAAACAACTTTATGCTTCATGGTTCAACCTGAAATGATTCTAAATCTCACACAATTCAATTTGAAATGATTCTATTAACCAACTATTCAATTTGAAACAATTGGATTTACTTATAAAACTATCAAGTTTACCTTTCATTGAACCTATTGAAAAACAATTTTGGGTTTAATTACGTCGATAGGCATATATATCTTGGAATTTTGGGGTGGACTATCATCTATGTTTTTTTATCTACAGATGAGACTGAGGCAAGTGTACTGTCTAGATTGATTCTATGGTCGTCGTCCAAAATTAAACGAGAATGAGACAAGTGTACTGTCTGGATTGAATCTATGGGCGTCGTCCAAAATTAATAATTAATAATTAAAAAAAAATAGCTTAATTAACATGTGATAAGTACAATTAGTGATAGTTGTAAAAATTAAAATTAATCTTCATCTATTCGATTATTAGATATAACTACGAGCTTAACTCGATCGATTATCAGATACAACTATTAGCTTAACTCCAATTATTCTAGAATTATTAGCTTAACTTCAACTCTAGTCACAGTTATATTGGATAAATATTAGCTTAACTATTAGATACAACTATGATCTTAACTCCAATTATTCTACAACGATTAGCTTAACTTCAACTCTAATCACTTAAGGATTAGTCCAACTGCATTTAGCATCTAGGAGTCTAACTACTATGTCTTAACTCCAATGATTCTAAAACTATTAGCTTAACTTCAACTCTAATCATGATTATATTGGATAATTATTAGATTATCTATTAGATACAATTATTATCTTAACTCCAATGATTCTACAAGTATTAGCTTAACTTCAACTTTAATTTCTTAATGCTTAGTCAAAGTGCATTTGGCATATATGAGTCTAGCTAATGTGCCTCCAAACTCCTAATAAAATCCTCCATGTGGTAGTTGGGCATGTAGCTAATATACAATTAGTATGACATGTTTAGGTTTACATTATAGATATTAATTAGGTTTTCGAGTCTTTTTAAACAAGGTTAAGAGATAGATTAATATTCAACGTTATAGCTCACTCAAGTAGAATGAAATACTTGGGGTTGTGGTATAGAAGCTGAACTGAAAACTCGTGTGGTGCAGAGAAAGAATTTTTCCACGTAGAAGCAGAAAGAATTACTGATAACTATTCCATCCATATTCCATCTTGGTCTCTGTGTATTTTGCTTTGATATAGCCGAAAAATGTGATACATGTTGTTATCGGATTCAATTTAAAATTTCTAGTGTGGTGAGTGCCAAGCATGATATTTGTAGTGCATAAGCAAATGAAATATTAGATTCCAGATTCCTCTATATGCAACGTTAAAAATAAAAGTGGTTTACTTATTTAGCAATTTTTTGATCTTGGAATTCTACCATATGGAAAGTTCAGGTTTTCCTTGTTATCTAAGCATTTGAATTAGTTTTTGACGATATGGTTCATCTTCATGTGTTTGAATTACTTTTTGAGATGTGGTTTGATCAAGAATTGAATGAGACTCTAAGGACATGTTACATCTTGGGTTCTGTTCGGAAAAAATTGTAAAAGCATTTACATCTTGCAACAAACTTGAATGATAATTTTCAAATTTCAATTTGATTCTTCTCTTCAAAATCCTAGATAGAATAAATCTAGAAAAAATGGTCTCTCAATCGCTTAATATATTCTCTCAAATAGAACAATAGTGATTGTTTTTTGTTTTCTCCTCTATTAGTTCATGGTTTCTAGGTCATAGATGTGATTTATCTCTTTAATAGATGAAGAGATAGGAAAATTTGTTATCTGATTCATTGTTGGAATGAGCATGGTTTGGATGTTTCTCTGTATATGAAGACTAAGGGATTTCATATGTGTAGTTATTTTTTAACCATCTATTAAACAACAACAATCTCTCATCCAAATGTTGTCATTTTAACAAGTCTTTATATAAATTGATGGTTGAATTATTAAGAGAAGGAAAAATTGAAATGGTTAAAAAATAAGTGAATGGGTGAGTTATTTGGATTATTTAATAATTTAACAACGAGTTCTGCAACTGTGAATTCAATTAATAGTTGAAGAAGCGTTAGGTTTGTTATTTAATAGTTTTCTCCCATGATCAATCAACATGGGAATCAAAGTAAGGGTCTATTTTTATTCATGGGAATCAAAGTAAGGGTCTATTTTTATTGAATTGAAATGGAGACATTGTAGAGTGGAGATGGCATCGTGATAAGCGACAGAGAGGTGATGTTCGGGAGCAATATGTAAAGGATGGAGACGAGTGAGTTGGATAATAAAATCTAAAGTAAGTTTTAAATAAATATTTTGAACTAACTGCATGTATTCCTAATTGGTGGTGATGAATACCTACGAAATTGAACACCCAACCATCTATATCGTAAATTTATGGAAGTTGGAAGGATTTACCTTTGAATTTCAATGGATGGCTGAAAGTTTAAGTAATATTGTACATTTCAGTGGTTTGATGCGGCAGAAAAAATCTCATTATGGAGAGCTATGACTCATCCAACTACGACACTCTCTTTTTGAAAGAATATCAATGTTGGAAAGTTAGAACTAATATTGTACATTGGCTGCGGTAGAAAAAATGAAATAACCATTTAACAAATATCGTAGTTATATTCAGTTAGCCTATTCACAAATATTATAATGTTATTTGATGTTTTCCAAATTAACCGAAAGCTTTTGAAAACAATGAAAAATGAGTCAGTTCTGCAAATTCTTGGGTGGTCTTCCATGTGGAGTTTTTTCTTCGTGATATTTTAATAAAACGTTGTTTTTGGTGTTGAAAGAAAATTAAAAAAAGAATTTTATTTAAAATATTAAACAATTAATATTAAAATAAAATTACATAAAAAAAATTGTTTGAATCTTTGAAAGAGAACAAACAATGTTTTATAAGTAACCAACAGCTAGAGTTTAATCAAACTTCTATTTTTCAACAATATGGAATATCTAACTTACATAGTTCCACAATCTTAATTTTGTGATTGTGGATAAAAGTTCAAGTTTTTGAAGATTATTGAAATCTAATACATAATACCACAATTTTGTGTATCAGAGTTGAAATACGGAGTTATGACAACATTCACCGAAGAAAATGAGTTGAAATACGGAGTTATGACAACATTCACCGAAGAAAATGAGCAGATGAGCAGATCGTGCCCTGGAAACTGATGCCATTTCAGCTAGCTTCCCATACTGAG
>LPNX010113465.1:3706-32339 GCA_001517045.1 Pseudotsuga menziesii
AAAAATCAGAGTCTTTCCTTAAGAAAGCAAACTTAGGACATTTTTAGGTATTTAGGTAGAATAGGATTAGATTAGGTTAGATTTTGCTGGTTTTAAGTTCTCCTTTAGAGACAAACTAGCTGGTAGCAGGACCACAACCTATGAGGTTTTGTTAAACCAAACACACCGGACGCTGCTCTAAGCTGATTGTGCGGACAAAATCTCCTTATTGACTCTGATTCATAAAATCAGGCCAACAGTACCTCATAATATGTTTTGCGTCAATCAAGTGAACATGTCTCGGATCTGTCAGGAACTGGCTCAAGGTGTTCACAGCAAAGCAAATATCTAGTCTCATGTTCATCAAGTACAATAAGGACCCAATCATCTAATGATACATCGTAGCATCAACCGTTTTTGATGAAGCATCACTCAATAGCTTTAGGTTCAATGCCATAGGTGTGGTTATGGCCTTGCAGTCCATCATCCCAAATCTATTCAGGATCTCTACTGCATACTTTTCTTGTCCGAGGAAGATTCCATCTGCATTCTACCACACCTCCATGCCTATAAAATAGTGCATCATACCCAAGTCCTTCATTTCAAACTCGGAAGCAAGCTTTCTCTCCGTATCAGCAATCAACCCATCCATACCTGTTATAAACAAATCATCTACATACAGTAGGAGTATCACTGGGTTACCTTCTTCAACCTTGTAGTAAAGGTTGGAATCTACATTACTTTTGGTAAAGCCCAAACTGGATAGAAAGCCACCAATTATGTCGTACCATGTCATGGGTGCATGTTTCAAACAGTATAGGGATTTCTTCATTTTACACACATGAGTCTCCCTATCATGTGTCTCAAAACCGAGTGGCTGCTCCACATACACTTCCTCTTCTACTACACCATTCAAGAAAGCAGTCTTGACATCCATCTGGTGTATCTTCCATTTCATTGCTACAGCCAGAGCAAGTACTAATATGATGGAAGTGTATCTAGCTACAGGTGCAAATGTTTCTTCATAATCTATTCCTTCCTTCTGGGAGAAGCCACGAGCCACAAATCTTTCTTTATATTTTTCTATGATGCCATCTGCAGCATGCTTGATCTTGTATATCCATTTGCAAGTTACAATAGACTTCCCTTTTGGTCTTCGAACAACATCCCAAACATCATTCTTCATGATCGATTGATACTCTTTGATCATAGCATTCTTCCATTGTTTCTTCTCTGCTGCTTCTTCATAGTTGGAAGGTTATTTATCCATAATGTCACATAGTAGGGCTACATAACCGGAACAGGATTTGGTTCTTTTCCTTTCTTTGTGATTTTCTTCTAGAGACCCATATCTTTCTACACCTTGGATAGCTTCTCGTACCCAAGCAAGTTTCCTCTTATGAGGATTCTTCTCCTGAGGTGGATCTACAGGTTCTTGAGGTTCTTCTTTTTCTCGGTCTTCTTCTTGATATTATTTGTTCATGGTTGTGTCATGAATTCTAGGTGCTTCTGTTTCTTTAGGATCTTTAGCAGGTCTCTTTCTAGATTTTTTGTAAGCTAAGTCTTCGTCAAATGTTACATCCCGATCTTTTTGAATCCTGGGAAGTATATTCTATAAGCCTTCGAACTTTTAGAGTATCCCACAAATATACCCTTCTTTCCTGAAGGATCTAACTTTGTCCTCTTTTCTTTCAAAATGTGTATGTACACTGGACAACCAAATATTCTGAGATGGATGACTTCTGGTTTCTTGATGGAAAAGACTTCTTTAGGTGTCTTGTTCTCGAGTACTCTGTGTTCTTGAGTACTCTGTGTGGAGTACGGTTCTGTACATACACCACTGTTTTGGCAGCTTTTTCCCATAGATGCATGGGAAGATCTTGATTATTAAGCATAGCCCTTGCAGCTGCCATGATCATTCTATTCTTCCTTTCTGCAACCCCATTCTGTTGTGGATTATATGGAGTAGTTAACTCCCTCTTAATCCCTGAACCTTTTCATAATGATTTGAATTCATTTGAAGTGAATTCTCCACCATTATCTGATCGAAAGGTCTTGATCTTCTTTTCTATGTGGTTCTCGATCAAGGCTTTGAATTCCTTGAACTTGTTGAATACTTCATCTTTGTTCTTCATGAAGTATATCCATGTCTTCCTAGAAAAATCCTCAATAAACGAAACATAGTATACATACCCGCTTAATGAACTTGATGACATTGGACCGCATATATCAGAGTGGATGATTTCCAAGATTCCTTTTGCCTTGCTCTCAGTACTTGCAAATGTCTTCTTTGTATTCTTCCCTTTTGCACATCCTTTGCAGACTCCATCATGTTTTTCCTGAATTTTTGGAAGACCTTCAACAGCTTTGCTTGCAAGTGGTAGTGCTCTGTAGTGCACATGTGCAAGCCTTCTATGCCAAAGTTCATTTGGATCTACTGTGTCATGGACTAAAACTTGTTCTGGATGGCCCTTCAATTTGTATAGACCTCCCTCTTGTTCCCCAATCACTACTGCATCATCAAAAGTCTTTCCCTTTGGCCACATGAGAACTTTGCCATCTACAAATGCAACCCTCATGCCTTTTGAATCTAATGCAGATATGGAGAGGAGGTTCTTCTTTAGTCCTGGTACAAACAATACATCTTACATATTCATAGACTTTCCAGAGTCTATCTTATAGGATGATTCCCCATTACCTTTTTATTGGATACTGGTAGTCATCCCCAAGTTTCACCTTGTGAGGTGAGTCATGTTCAGATAGTTTCACAAAGGATTCTTTGAATCCTGTCAAATGTTTGGAAGCACCACTGTCTATAATCCAATCATTGCTTCCATGTGAGATAGTTCCTATGAGAGTGGAGATTAGCACATATTCTTCATCATTTGAAGAATCATCACTTTCTTGTCTGATTCTCTTTGTGGAAGGTTCATCATCCTCAGCAGCATGAGCATGATGTCTTCTCTTGTTTCCCTTCTTCTTATGGGAGTTAATCTTATTTCTAGGACAGTCTTTGGTAAAGTGTCCTCTTTCATCACATGTATAGCATCTTAATTTAGATAAATCTTTTCTATTGTTATCTTTCTGGTGGAATTTCTTACCTCTGGAGTGATGAAAGCTTCTTTTTTTTTTTCTTGGAGTGAACTGTGAGAGCTTGATCTTCACTTCCCATCTTTTCTTCTTGAGTTCCTATCTGAGTTTCTTCTTAAGAGAATTATTCCCATAGTTTGCTGAACTTTACTAGCTTATTTCTAGCACAGATCCCTTGAATGAAAGAGTCCCATGTCCTAGGGAGACCATTCAAGGTGGTCATCACGATCTCTGCATTCTCCACTTATTCATCCATTGCTTCAAGTTGTTCTTTGATCTGAGAGACTCTTGTAAATTAAGATTGGATGGTTTTTGTATTCTAGGTCTTTACATTCTTCAATTGGTTTCTCAGATTCATCTTCTGATTTATGTTCTTCCCTTCAAACAATTTGGTCAGGGCATCAAACATAGCTTTAGGTGTCTTTAGGGAGGACACCTATGGTATGAGGTGATCCTTGATTGAATCAGCAATAATCCTCTTAGCCATGACCAATTTCTTCTTGTGTAAGGCCTTAGGCTCATCTCCCTCTGGAACTGGAACCTACTCATTGATATAGGAGTCCAACTCATTTTCTTCCAGGACCAGGGAGATCCTATACTTCCAGGCTTGAAAGTTATCAGTTCCCTCAAGATTTTCATCAATATTGGTACGATGAGACATCTTAATTGAGAACCTCAAATGGAAATACAAAAGATTTAGATCTTACCAGGTTAAGATGTCGAATCTGGATATGGAGCTGAAATTCTACAGTGCTGGTTCAGGAGCAAATTAGGGTTTGAATTTCCCAGAGTTCTGTCCAACCAAAAGCTTTGATCTTGATCTCTAAACTTTGATTTTGAGGAGGAGATCAATCCAGGCTTGGGATCACTCAAAAAATCCACTTCTGTGGAAAGCCCTAATTTCTAGTAGTAGTGTCAGGTCAAAAACTGAAAATGATCAGAATCAGATTCTGCTTCGACAGAAAGATGCGCCGTAGAGAGGAGAGTCAACCCAACCCTCTTTTGCTGAAAATCCGTGGAGAGAGATCCAAAAAGTAGGAAGCCCTAGTTTCCACAGTTGCAAAGTGTCTTCTTCTCAGGTTAGCTTTGATACCATGTTAGATTTTTATCATTCAAGCTAGCATTATATTAGGATCTTTAACTGGGAGAATAATAAGCACAGCAATCAAACACAAGAGACAATGAACACAATGTTTTTCCTCAGGGAAACCATAAATCGAGAAAACCTTGTAACTTGCTCAGAGATAGAATCAACACCAAAAGTAAAAATCCAAAACAGTAAGATGATCTCCCAATAGCAATAGTCTCTTTCTTTCTATCCCTAACAACTTCTTCTCCCTCAGCTATGCACTACAACTGAGTGTGAGTGAGTGTGTGTTAAATAGAGAGGATCACTCTCTATTTATACTAATTCCTAACTTGACAATAACTCGCTAGGGCCGAATTCCCTAGGAGAGTATAATAACCCTAGGGCCACACAACTGAGGGGAATTTAACCCTTGATCAATAGGAGGGTTATCCATAATGACTTGACATGACTTGTTCACATTATAGACACTCCCGATCGAAACATCGGGGCATGACATGACTCAAATACTTCTCGGAATAAACATTGGGGTACAATACATAAGATATACAAGTGAATACATTCTGGAAGTTACAATTACATCAACATGAACCGTCAGATCACTCTATGTCAAGAGCATATCATGACCGACATATTACAAAAGTACAAATGTATACTAAAGAAACACACTTTACCTAACGCATATATTATAAGAAGTTGATCTTAACTAACTCCTAGGTGTATAAATATCCTAACACCCCCCCTTAAGAACAACTTGGGATAGGATTGAAGGATTTACAAAAGAAACACTGTAGGAGAAGGAAGGAGTCATTAGAGCCTATGCCCCCTTAATGACACATTTCTAAAATCCTAACATAGATTGAAGTTTAGAAAAATTCGCTTATGCAAGAGACTTTGTGAAGATGTTTGCAACTTAAACATTTGTAGGGAAAAAGAGAACTTCAAGAACACAATCATGAACAAAATTTATGATGAAGTGCATATGTATCTCAATGTGTTTTCTACGTTGATGTTGAACTAGATATTTGGTGAGCTTAATTTTACTCTAATTATCACACCAAAGGGTAGTTAGATGCTTCCACTTGAATCAAAACTTTTAAAGGATATGTTAAAGTCATAAAGCTTCATGACTGGAATTACCTGCAACTTGATACTCTTATTTTATTGAAGAAAGTACAAGATCTTGTTTTTTCTTAGAAGCCCAAGTGATAGGTCTAGAACCAAGACTGAAAACATATATTGTATTAGAATTATAATCATCAATATCATTAACCTAATATGAATCAATGAGACCAACCAATAAAGGAGTCCCTCATTTTAGTAATGAATCCCAAATAGAACTATACCCCGAAATATCGAAGTATCCTTTTTCTGCTTTCCAATGGATTTCATGGGGTGTTTGCATATAACAGGAAATAATACCAACAAAAAAATAAAGATCGGTATGGGTATGGGTCAAGTATAAGAGGCTACCAACAAGATGGCATTACAAGGCTGCATCTACTTTGAGTGAAATTCAAGAGGCATAAATTTTGACTCCATAATAGAAGGGAGATGAGGATGGTTGACAATATTCCATGTGAAAGCAACAAAATAATTCCACAAGCATAATTCTGCTGATAAAGAAACATTACTTCTTTGCTTTAAAAGACTTGGAGGCCAAGAAAATAATGCAAATGTCTTAATTTGGTCATTTCAGATTTCTAGTTAAGACTAGATTTCACATGGGTTAAAAGTTTATGTTCACTACTAGTAAGAATAAGTTCATCAACATAAATAAAAAGTATGATAGATGGATTCCTAATTTCTTGGTATAGACATTGGGGTCAAAATGACATCTAGAAAAACCAGTGTCAAGGAGAAAGCTATCCATTTTGGCATACTATACTTGAGGAGCTTGCTTAAGGCCATATAAGGATTTTTGAAGGCAACATATAAGGCAAGAGTAATTATGAACATATCTAGGAGGTTGTTCCATGTAAATTTATTCCTACAAATCCCCATACAAGATGGTGTACTTGACATCCATTTGAAGGACCTCCTATTTATGTAAGGTTGCAAGGGAACGAACAAGGAGGATGGAATTTATTTTGTCAACAGGGGAAAATGTTTCATTGTAGTCAATTCCTTGAAATTGGGAAAATCCTTTGGAAGCTAACCTTTCCTTCAATATTTCAATACTTCCATCTAATGCATACTTAGTTCTGTAGACCCATTTACACCTCTAAAAAAATTTTCCTTTCGAAAGAGGTACAAGATCCCAAGTATCATTCGCCATCAAGGAAAAATATTCTTTATTCATTACTACAACCAAATCTATATTCCCTAAATATTTTGAAAAAGTATCAGGATCATGATTATCTGAAACTTGATACAAACGAGAGTGGCTCATTATAACTAAGAATGTGTTAGACATTGATCTCTAAGATCACCAACAATATCACCAGCCGCTTCACATGTTGTATGATCTCATCAAGAAAGTGGTTGTATTGATGAAATTGGAGAAAATAAGTAGTTCGAGGTGGATTTTCATCCTCATTATGATAATCATAAACTAGAGTATGAGAAATTTCAAGGAATTTGAAAGTAGGAGATGGAACAAGAGTTTAATTAGGCTCATAGGCCATAAACGACACAAATGTCATACTAGGATTGCATGCCAAGATATTTTCATCAAATTTAACATCTCTTTTGATAATTATATCATGAGAATGTGGCTAAATAGGTCTATAACCTCTTACATCTTCATAATATCCAACAAATATGCACTTTTCACTTTTAGGTTGCAATGCTTTCCATTTTTCAATGGGAATATGATCCCAATATGCTTCACTACCAAACACACATAAGTGACTTACATATGGTTTAATTTTACTCTATGTTTCTTCTGGTGTGATACCCTGCAAATATTTAGTGGGAGTGTGATTAACTATGTAATTTTCACAATATATGGGTCCAACCCAAAATTGAAGACTCGGTCCCTTGACTTGGAGCATACAATTAACCATTTATTTTAAGGTGTAGTTCTTCCACTCAACTACACCATTTTTTTGTGGTGTATATGAAACAATGCGTTACTATTGGATTCCTTGTTTAGTGCATACAATAGTGAACTTGTTGTTAACATATTATCCTCCATAAGAATTTGATGACCAATTTTTTTTTTTAACAAGGGCCTTGTAGGCCAAGAAAATGTCAAATACTTCACCCTTAAGTTTTAGAAAATAAACTCAAGTGCATCTAGATTAATCATCAATAAAGGTTAAGAAATAATTGAAACCATAAAATGAAGCATATGGAAGAGGACCACACAAGTCACTATGCACAAGATGCACATTGGTCAAAATTTCCACGATGATGTTTTCTGAGTATACAACCAGAACAAACACAATCCCAACAAGATACATTGTAAGACCCATCACCATATTTTCTTTACATAGTTGTTGCAATGGGTGATAATTTAAGTGACCAAATCATTCGTGCCAAAGTTTTAGCAAGTCAACAAAAACTGAGAGAAAATGTGATGACCAAAATTTGTTAAATGTGTACAACATGGTAATATCATCAACAATTATAGTGGTTAGGACATGCTTAGGATATTTAAATCATTGGTTACAACTTGTGAGGTGTAAATGTTACAACCTTACCTCCACCAAAATGAGTGATTTGATATACTGATAACAAATTGTAAGAAATTCTTGGAATACATAGTACATCATTAAACTGACCATCATCTACGTGAACTATCCTAGATCCTACAACTGGAATGAAAATTCCAAAATATATATTTTATTTATTGATTTGATTTCTTTTACAAGGAGTACAATGTGGCTTTATACAAATCAAAGGTCACCATTAAATGATGTGACCTATCAAGCCGTTAATTAATAAATAACAAATTACTAACTAAGTTACTAAACTATTTAGTTTTATTACAAGTCATCCTACTATGGAATACTTCGTCCACGAAGTATTGGTAAGGATGGGTGGCATGAAAGAAAATATTCATTCTCCCATGTAGATTCCTCATTTGGTAAGTTTCTCGACTTGATAAGGTATTCATTGACCAATCTGGAGTGAAGTGTTCTGATTTTTAATTTCCAAAATGCATTTTGGTTCCAACAATAATTTTCCTTTATCACCTAACATAGGTAATTTAGCTTGTATGTGAGTGGATGATCCCAATTTCTTCTTTATGCATGACACATGCAAGACATCATGTATTTTTCCTTTATTTGGGATGTTTAGAGCATAGGACACTTGTCCTACTCACTTTCGAACTTGATATGGGCCTGTTGGCCTGATTTTCTGACCTAGGCCAATAAGGAGATTATGCCCACACAATCAGCTTAAAGCAGCGTCCGATGTGTTTGGAGTAGAAAAATCTTGCAGGTTATGGTCCTGCTACCAGCTGAATTTTTCTCTTAAGGAGAAACTAAAATTCAGCAAAATCTATCCTAATGCTATTTTTCAGTCTAACTAAACCCTAAAGATTAATTGAAACTGCCTATGTTATCCTATACTTTCTTTCTTAAGGAAAGTATTCGATTGTTTGAAATTTTATATTTAACTTTTCTGAATATAAAAGACTGTTTAAATTATTCTAAAATTGCACAAATTCTATTTAACAACTATTAACTAAAATAACCTAAATAAAACTAATCTGAACTATCTTGACTATCCTATCTATCCTATCTCAGCTGAGAGCGATTTTGAATACTATATTGATTATTAATTAATATAAGATGAACAGAAATATAAATTGTATGATCTAAACAAAAATATTTTTGCCATACTCATCACACTATTCTGCTATAACATAACTTATCAGAAAAACTAAAAATAAACAATTACTTCAATTTTCTGATGTGTTTAATTAATTAATTAATAACCAGTATGAAACCACTACAAAAATACAAATGATATCTAACAGACATGAATGAATATCCTTATATCTTGAATTTATAGTAAAATAACTAATAAATTCAGTCACAATGACATATTAATTCAAATATAATATTGGGCTGACAAAGTGAAATACTGATTAATAATCACAAGCATAACCAAGTACACTGTATTTATATTAAAATAGAAGATCATATACTGAAATATAAAGAGTATCCAAAACAATACCAGTCACGATATCAACTTGGAGACTTCAAGTCACATCCCATATCCAAAGATAAAACTTCAGTAAGGAAATAAAACCAGCATCAAAATATATCTCAAGTATGTCTCTCTTCAGTCACTCCATCCTCCTTTACAATAAGTTTTCAGAGTTTTTATAACAAAGGCTAATAACTGCCTTTCCTTATTCTATGCAACTAAAGCTAAAAATAGATCATCAAGTTCATTCACTATCGAACATCTAGGTCTTGATATTTTTTAATTATCGTCTCCTTCAATAGTGCACCTGCAATCTGAATCATCGATTCTGTAACTGCTTTCTTATCTTCAAATGTCAATTTGTCCATGTAGCAACTATTATTTGACATCTAGCATCCAGATCATTCAAGTTTGGAATAACTTCATCATTTTCTAGCAAAATATAAATGACAAGAGCATCATCAAAATCGAGGATCCATTTAATTATGACACCTGAAACATTTGTTGGCTTAAAGGAATTGGCCAATTGAACAGCCACGTCTTCAAACTAAAATCCAACATATCAGAAGCGTCCTGAAACTATGGAGAAGATCGATGACATATCCACCAGTTTTTAGATAGACAAAGGAATCTTATTAAAACCCAACTGAAACAGAAATAACAAAAGAAACTACAATTCATATATGTGTGCCTGTAAAATCTGCGATTTTACAGGCATACACAACAAAGTTGTTTTTCCTGTTGACAAAGAGGCAAATTATGTAACTGAAAATGGAAATAATCATTAATCCCTCTTCTGCAAATCAACCACCTCGCTGATCGGAGTCGAAAACAAAATTTGACCTAAAATATGGGCAGGAAAGATCCCAATCGGAAGTCGAAAAGAGATGGACATCGGTAGATGAGAGCTTTGCACAGCCGCAACAGTGGAAGATAAAAGACTACGGTCGTGCGACTAAAAGACTAGCTTGTATCGGTGAGCGGCGCGCTTTATGTTTCGGGTGATTAGTCACTTTGGGAGCCACGACGGCGGAACGTAAAGGGATTTCAGAGCTGCAAACGGCAGAAGATAAAGGACATTCGGAGCCGCAAATGGTGGAAGATAAAGGACATCACGCCCCGCCACATAAGGTCCAAATCGGAACAGAAAACAACTAACATATCGGAATGGTTTATTCTTTCTGCGGCCGCAACGTCGGGTGATTAATCACTTTGGGAGCCGCAACGGTGAAACGTTAAGGGCTTTCAGAGCCGCAAACAGCGAAAGATAAAACCCAAGGGTCGACGAAACAACAAAGCAGATCTTGAAAGGTCAATATGATAATCAGGGGGCTTTGTAGTTTTCCATCCACAACGGCGGAGAAAGTAGTAACAAACTGTTCCGATGTGAAAATAAAAAAATTGGCCGAAAATGCGTCGGAAACAAATATTTTGACTGAAGTTTATTCCTTCTCCGCAATGGCGGGGGTGCAAGCTAAGAATCTTTCGATTCAGTCCTTTCAATAAAAGAAATGTTGGGACAATTCACTTACCATTCACTTCGAAACTGGATTTTGGTCATTCCAATGAAAGAAACGTTGAGACCATTAACTTAGAAACTAGATTTGCTTGGTATGTTTAAGGTGTGTGGCACTTATGGTCATTCTAATGAAAGAAACATTGTTCTTCTGGTCATTTCAACGAAATATGTTGAGAATAATAATAATGTTTATATAACTTTGTCCTCATAATAAGAAAATCAAGAAATTAATGAGCAATTCTATATACTCAAAAGATAAATACTCTCATTAAATATATTGGTGAAGAATGAGTTTACAAAATGATGATCCACCCAAATTCCCAGAATTTTGTTTATGTGGTAAAGATTGAAAATCAAAGAAACTATTGAAATATGATTTTAATCCAATTTAGCCCAAACTGAAATCATGTAATCAATAAGGAAATACAAACATCCAAAAATCCAAAGGACCAAAATAGCATAAATCTACCGAAAGACCATAAACTTGTTGCACGATCTTAAGACACAATAAAGAGAAAAATGTCAATCATGTACAATCAAAGGATGTCATCATACCATACCAGCATAGATTATTCATATCACTAAGTCCTGGCAAGTAAAAGAGAAACAAACATAACAAGTCAAGGATCAATAAGAGATCATCAAACATTTGGTTGAATTAAGCAAACAAAAGCTAAGTATTTACAAAATTATATGGGGGCCCCTTTTATTTTCAATAAAATCAAGGGGAGTTGTTGGGGTGCCAACAAATGGCGACGACCTGGGTGAACCAGTTATCTCTGCTCATACAACTTACAATGATATAAACAAAATCTTAAAACTTATTAAAAACCATCAAAAATTCTTTATCTAAATAAAAACCATTATTTTTATTCATATTCATAAGTACAACTCAGAAATATTCCATCTTTTGAAATAGAGATCTCGTTAGGGATAAACTTAAAAATATCTTGATCGAAACAAAGTACTTCATAGTAATAATAACTTGCACCATCAGCATATAGAAATCTACTTTTTCTGAAAACTTTCCAGAATCTGTTCCATAAACATAATGATTTTCTTTTTGTTTTCTTTTTCTTTTCCTTAAACAATAATTCTGACTGAAGACTACTATCTAGGTATGGTGTCCCAATGTGATAGTATCATTCAGGAGAGCTTCCTGAAATAAGCAAGCCGGCTCGTGATGATACCTCTTGTCTTTTAATTTTTAAATCAAAATCCATCACCTTGGTGATCAGAAATGAAGTTATCCCAGACAACACCGATGATCATGATTAGGCCGGCTCATGATGAGACCTCCTATTATTCAGTCAAAATTTATGGGTTTTTTTTTAATTTCATCTTTTAAATTTCATAAAATGAGAGATCATTACCCAATGTGGTGACCAAATGGTAATGTCAGTCATTAATATCACCGAAAAATGAATCAGCTGGCTCGTGATGAGACCCCTTATATTTTGGTTTTTAGACCAAAATCCATTACTAGTTTCCTAATAATGTCATGCTAGTGATATTTGTGATTCTGATCGGACCGGCTTATTACTAAGACCTTCCGTCTCTCATTTTAACATTTTATTGACTGGAACAAATCCTAAATAGTTTTCAGATGGTAAATACTTTTGAAGATTGATGATAGAGGTCTGTAAGAGTTTTTCAAAAGTACAAGCTTCGAAGAAGACATTTTAATAAGCTATCCGCACTTTTATAAGAAAATAAAAAGGTGAGGAATAATCTGAATAACACTTACAAATAAAAACACTGATAGGTCTTTTATAGATTTAAGAAATCTTGATCATCCTGAACAAATTTTTAAAAGATTTCATTCAGATATCATAATTTTTCAGGCTCATGAGCAAACTGACTTTTGAACTTGAAGATTTATTTATTTACATTTATTTCTTCAGCTGCTAACTAAAGATTGCTGACTGATTATATACAAAATTTTGACAGTCTGAAATATTTGACTCAACAGAAGTAAAACTAAAAAAATAACAGAATGATGTTTGAAAGCTATAAAAGTTTTATGAATTTCTCATCATCCTTAATTCTATGGACTATAATTCAGTTTATATACAACAATATAAATTTATTTACAAACAGCAACCATGGTTTATGTATAAAAAAATAACTTTATTTACAAACAACAAACAAATTATATACATTTTAAGACAAAAAATATTAACAGAAATATTTTTTCAGAATCAGTCCATTCATTGGGAATGTTTCGTATTGACCTTCAAGTGTTTGCAATCGAAAGGTACTTGGACCTATTTTCTCATAAATAACGAAGGGACCTAACCACGGTTTCTGAAACTTAGTATGATCTCCCTTTTCCTCGTGAACTTTATCCCATTTTAAAACTAAGTCTCCCACCTGAAATTCTCGATTAGAACTAAAGGATTGGTCAAACCAAGATTTTACAATCTGTTGATGTTTTGTAAAGTGTTGTTTTGACTTTTCTCTTTCTTCCTCAAGCTTTAACAGAGTATTAATTCTCTTTTCCATTGCTGGGCACTCTTCATCTTGAACAAACTAAGCTAACTGTAATGAAGGTAAGAACAAATTTGGTGGTAAAATAGCTTCAGTTCCATATACTAAGAAGAATGGTGAGCTACCTATCGCAGCCTTAGGAGTTACTCTGTCTGCCCAAAGGGCATTGACCATTTCTGTATGCCAATTACGATGGTGTACTGAAATAGTTCTTTTGAGAATTTTCAATAATATTTTGTTTGTTGATTCAGCTAGACCATTCCCATGGGGATGATAGTTAGCTGAATACCTGATTCTTATTCCCTTCTCTAAAGCAAACTGAGTTAACTCAATTGATGAAAAATATGAAGCATTATCAAAGACGAGGGAATCTGGAATACCAAATCTTGTTATGATAAATAATTCCAAAAATAATATAACCTGATTGGTATTTACAACCTTTAATGGTGCAGCTTCCACCCAATGAGTAAAATAATCGGTTGCAATTATTATATATTTATGTTACATAGATGAGGGAGGATTTATTGGCCCTACTATATCAACACCCCATTGCTGAAAGGGTCTTTCAGCTGAAACATGTTGTAAGGGAAAAGCTGGTTTTTTAACCCTTCCTACAGCAAGTTGACATTCTTGGCATTTTCTGACAAAAGTATAGGAATCTCGAAACAAGGTGGGCCAATAATAACCAGCCCTAAGAATTTTGTGCGTAGTAGTTTCTCCACCAAAATGACCTCCTGCTGGTCCAGAATGTAACTCTTTCAGAATTAATTATGTTTCATCTTTGTCTAGACATCAAAGGTATACCCCATTTGAATTTCTCCGAAAGAGGATATTATCAATTAATAAATAAAGAGCAGACTTCAATCTAAGTGCTCTTTTCTTCCTTGGTTCTAGGTAATCAGGAGCATCCCCTGTTTCCAAAAGTATTCTTATGTCTATATACCAGGAATCTTGAGGTGGAGGGTAAAAATAAATTTCTCTGGTAAGTAAAACCTCATCAATGACAGTTTCAGCTTTATCATTCGGTAGATGAGCAGCTTCAACAGCTAAGTTACATAGTCCTTGACCTTTGACTATCGTTGAGGGTTTAATCTCTAAGTCATATTCTTGAAGAGCTGTCATCCAAGGTGCTCTTCTCTCACCTAAGTCCTTTTGCACTAACAAGTTTCTGACTGAGGAATAAGGGACAATTATTTTCGTTTTAGATTTCAATAAATATGGACGAAAATGTTTAACAGCCTTAAAAATAGCAAAGGCTTGCTTATCAACTTCATGGTAATTAAGTTCAGCACCTTTGAAATTTGAATTCATGAAGGAGATTGGGACTTCGTTATTTTGCTGATTTAGTTGGGTTAAAACTGTTGCATATGAAATATCAGAAGCAAAAGTATACAATATGAAATATTTATTAAAATCTGGGCTTAGAAGGCTAGGAGCTTCTGAAATGGCTTCTAAAATTTTTTGAAATGATTCTTTTTCAGTTTGTCCCCAATTAAAAACAGCATCTTTCTTAATCATTTTCTGCAAAGGATGTATGATCTCAGAAAAACTGGGAATGAATCTTCTAACAAAATTTATTTTACCGAGAAATGATTGCATTGCTTTCTTGCTAGAAGGATAAGTTATCTTTGAAATGGCTTGAGTTCTTTCAGGATCAATCATGATTCCGTGTTTTGAAACCACGCAACCTAATAAGATACCTTCTGAAACAGCAAATATTATCTTTTTAGGATTTAAGGATATTCCAAATTTTCTGCATCATTCATATACTTTTCTAAGATGATTAAGATGATCAGGTTGATGTTTAGAATATACAGTAATGTCGTCCAAGTAGACAACGACTGAATGGTTAATTAAGCCTCTAAAAGCAATATCCATTTCCCGTTGAAAGGTTGCTCCCGCATTGATTAACCCAAAAGGAATCTTGCAGTAGGCATATGTTCCCCATGGAGTTCCAAAAGCAGTTTTCAATTGATCATCTGGGGAAACCAATATTTGGTTGTATCCTGAGAAACCATCAAGGAGAGATAGTATCTCAGACCCAGACACCTTTTGAATAATTTGTTCCATGGGAGGAACTGGGTAATTATCCTTTTTAGAAGACTTATTTAGATTTCTAAAATCTACACATAATCTAATATCCCCATTTTTCTTCCTAACTGGAACTAAGTTTGCTACCCATTGAGTATGCCCGATGGGGAAAATAATCTTGGCAGCTAATAATTTATTTAGTTTCTTTTTAATTGTTGGTTCTAATGACGCGTGATATTTCCTTCACTTCTATTGGAAAGGTTTTGACTCCTGTTTAATTGGAATTATATGTTGCATGACTTGTGTGTTGAAGGTTTTCAGGTCATCATATGTCCAAGCAAAGACATCTTTAAATTCCTTAAACAATTTTATAAATGCTGTTTTTTCTATAGGGTTGCAATCTATTCCAAGATTTATAGTTTGGGGATTTAGTTTTGTTCCGAAATTTATGGTTTCATACCTCATTCGAGATCTATTAGTTTTACAATTAGGAACAGACCTAAACTTATCCTGCAGATCAAAGAACTTTTCTAATCTTAGTACTGAATTAGGGACTGGTTTTACCTGTTCAAAAGCTTTTTCAACTGAACAAAACTCATTTATTACCAAAAAATCCCGCAGATTTTCATCATGAGTGACTTCGTCTATTGCTGAATCTTTAAAGGTATCCTCGTTCATCAGGAAATTCAGTACCTACACATCATTGTCAAATACACGCCAGTTAAAGATATTATCAGGTATGGAAGGCCTAAAAATCAATTCAACAGAAAAGAAATCTGATGTAAGATTTTCTGACGGAATTAACTTTGATGCTACGTTTGCCAACAAATCTAATTCTTGATTTTGACTTCTAGGAACATAATTTATGTTAAATGCATCAAAATGTGAGATAAGGTTCCATACCTCTCTTTGATAACTCTGTAAATGTTCAGATAAACAGTGAATGGAGTTACGAACCTGTCTGACAATGATCTCAGAATCGCCGTATACAATTAAATCTTTGATGCCCAAATCAATTGCTTTTTTCAAACCTTGTATTAAAGCTTCATATTCCACTGTATTCTTTGTACAATTAAATTCCATCCTACAAGCTATACATGTTTTATTTCCCTGAGGGTCCACCAGTAGGCAACCAGCTCCTGCTCCTTCTTTAGATTTCGCACCATCAAAATATAAAGTCCAGATAGAACTATGCATAACCACTTTACTTTCTATGATATTCACAATATTCAGTAGATTATCTACATCATTAATAGTTTCCTTGAATGAAGAGTTAGGAGAAACAAATGTCACATTACTAATTTTAGATTGCTGATTGTTTTCAGAAAGGGTATAATTTTCAGCTTTAAAATTACCAAATCCTAATTCATATATGTAATTCCCCATAATACAATCTGAAAATAAAATAGGCTCGCTAGGATCATGCAGTTCTATGACAGTATGTTTCATATATCTTTCTCTATTTATCTTTATCTGATTTGACTTTCTGTTCTTAGGTAACCATAATGTTGACCAGTTCATGGCGAAGAATCCATTTAGTTGTTGAGACCAATCCCTACTTAAAAATAGTCCATGTGCATTTGGAATATCTACAACAACAATATCTATAATTTGATAAACTGAAGGGTTACAAGCAATCCTCACTAAGACATCTTTCGTTTCTCCTACAACCTTTACGTTTGTCCTGTCCAACTGAGTTATTTGAGAATTA
The DNA here is from genome assembly GCA_001517045.1 of Pseudotsuga menziesii. Classification (NCBI taxonomy): domain Eukaryota; kingdom Viridiplantae; phylum Streptophyta; class Pinopsida; order Pinales; family Pinaceae; genus Pseudotsuga; species Pseudotsuga menziesii. The sequence goes on from LPNX010113465.1 coordinate 20,720, forward strand.
GATGGAACACATTTCCCATTCAATTTCTTGCATACTGATAAAGGCATCACATTGGAAGATGCTCCGGAGTCTACCATGCAATTATGAACATTCCTATTGAAAATTTCGAAGGTAAGTAAGAATGTAGGTGTGGTTGATTTAGAATTCTTACCTATAAGCGAAGCTTTGTCAGCTGTTGCTTTTCCTTTTTCAGTTGCTGTTGAATCATTATTAGAACTATTTGCAGCAACATTTTGTTTTGCATTAGGAATAATAGAACTCATGGCTGGATTTATAACATGACTATTAGGCATAAGGTAGATTTGAAGAATATCGTACATACTGATGTTTGCACGAGTCTTCTTTAAATCTTCAATTATATCATATTGTAAATCTAATTTTGGAGCATTTTGAATAGTTGGGGTACCTTTGGTTGATTGGATTTGTTTGCCAGATTGAGTCTGTTTGTTAGGTTGTGAATTATGGTTGTCATTATTTGTAGTAGAACTTGATGAAGCTCCAGGGGTATTTGCAAATGTTATACGACGAGTATTGTAGGCATGTTGTTTTGTAGGCAGACTTTTACCCCCATGTTCTTTCACAAGACTGTCCCAGAAATGACCGTTAACTTGTTGAGGTTCCTCTAACTCTTCATCATTTTCTAATTCCTCTTCTTCTTCATTTTCAGTTATTTCTTGACTAGAAGGAGTTTCATACAAAGATAAAACAACTCGAATTGTATTAAAAATATCTTCATTTGCTGCTATGTCAGGTGGTGTATTTTTATTATTTGTATTCGGGTTTTGTCTAAACTGGTTTCTGAAATATCCCCTAGAAGGAGAAGCTTTAGAATTGGTTTTATTTAACCCTACAACTTCATTGGTTAATGTTCGAATAGAGTTTTGCAGCTGTTCTATATCAAATGCTTTGTCTTTATCTGAATTGAGTTTTTTGGTCTTCCTATGAGGAAAAGAATCAGATTTCCCACTTCTATCTGGTTCATAGGACATAGAATCCTTCTCGACTTTAATGGCTTCCTCAAACGTTTCTACTAATGTTGTTTTTCCAGCTCTCTTAACGAACATCCCAAAATATTTTGGTAAAGCTGATGTATAATTTTCAATAATTATATCCTCGGGAGGTTGAGAAGAAATTGAAATTTTGTTTTTTAATGTCAAAAACCTTTGATTGAAACCTTTTATTCTTTCTTTAGGCTCCATTTTAATCCTAGATAACTCTAGGGCTAAAAGAGCGGGTGTTTTATCTTCCCCGAATTTATCTAGAAAGGCTTTATTAAATTCCCCCCAGTTTGTGATTGATCCTTGTACTAATGAAAAATACCAGGTAGAAGCTCTTCTTTCAAAAGTTAGAGGAAACAATCGACAAACTACATCTTCATGCTGAACGTTCAAGGTTTGAATAGCCAACATGAATTTGTCAACATGCACTTCTGCAGGCTCTTTGTCATCTGGGTTAAACTTAGGGAGGAGTTTATCTGAGTGTTTAGGCAAAGGATGCTATATACCAGGGACTGCTACAACAGTTGTTCTTAGCCAAGGCATTTGTGGGTTTGGTGGATTAGGTGGAGGATTGCCTCCTCCTCCTACAGGTACATTTCATGCCATTGGACTTCTTTCAGAATTTGAAGAACTTCCCAAGTCGGATGGTCTTGGACTATCAGGTGGTGATTTAGGAGGAGAAGGTGGCTGATCAAAACCGCCTCCTGCAATTAGTCTTCTAGCAGTATTTGTTTGAGTAGTTTTCCTTTGATGTCTTTCAACCTGATGGTGGGGAGTACTATCATCTACTTCCAAATCTTGCGTAACTATGGTCAATTGTGGATTATGCCGTTGCTGTCTAGGTAGACCATAATCTATTGGAGATATACCAAGCTGATTAGCGTATGCTTGTGTAAGAATATGTCTTGATTCTTGTAAAGTTTGAGTGCTTTGTACAGGAGTAAAGGGAGAGGTGACAGGATCACGCTCGAGAATGTTCCTAACAGTTTCTAAAAATGGTGATCTACTGACTCCTGGAAGTTGTTGGCTGGTTGGAAATGTTTCATTAGTTTCACCTGCCATTACTCATCAACAAGCCCTCCTTCTAGCGCCATTTGTTGGCCTGATTTTTTGACCTAGGCCAATAAGGAGATTATTCCCACACAATCAGCTTAAAGTAGCGTCCGGTGTGTTTGGAGTAGAAAAATCTCGCAAGTTATGGTCCTGCTACCAGCTGAATTTTTCTCTTAAGAAGAAACTAAAATTCAGCAAAATCTATCTTAATGCTATTTTTCAGTCTAACTAAACCCTAAAGATTAATTGAAACTGCCTATGTTATCCTATACTTGCTTTCTTAAGGAAAGTCTTCGATTGTTTGAAATTTTATATTTAACTTTTCTGAATATAAAAGACTGTTTAAATTATTCTAAAATTGCACAAATTCTATTTAACAGCTATTAACTAAAATATACTAAATAAAACTAATCTGAACTATCTTGACTATCCTATCTATCCTATCTCAGCTAAGAGCGATTTTGAATACTATATTAATTATTAATTAATATAAGATGAACAGAAAGATAAATTGTATGATCTAAACAAAAATATTTAAGCCATACTCATCACACTATTCTGCTATAACATAACTTATCAGAAAAACTGAAAATAAACAATTACTTCAATTTTCTGATGTGTTTAATTAATTAATAACTAATAACCAACATATATATTTGAATAAGAGATAATTTCCAGTATGAAGCCACTGCAAAAATACAAATGATATCTAACAGACATGAATGAATATCCTTATATCTTGAATTTATAGTAAAAATACTAATAAATTCAGTCACAATGACATATTAATTCAAATATAATATTGGGCTGACAAAGTGAAATACTGATTAATAATCACAAGAATAACCAAGTACACTATATTTATATTAAAATAGAAGATCATATACTGAAATATAGAGAGTATCCAAAACAATACAATTCACGATATCAACTTGGAGACTTCCAGTCACATCCCATATCCAAAGATAAAACTTCAGTAAGGAAATAAAACCAGCATCAAAATATATCTCAAGTATGTCTCTCTTCAGTCACTCCATCCTCCTTTACAATAAGTTTTCAGAGTTTTTATAACAAAGGCTAATAACTGCCTTTCCTTATTCTATGCAACTAAAGCTAAAAATAGATCATCAAGTTCATTCACTATCGAACATCTAGGGCTTGATATTTTTTTAATTATTGTCTCCTTCAATAATGCACCTGCAATCTGAATCATCGATTATGTAACTGCTTTCTTATCTTCAAATGTCAATTTGCCCATGCAGCAACTGTTATTTGACATCTAGCATCCAGATCATTCAAGTTTGGAATAACTTCATCATTTGCTGGCAAAATATAAATGAGGAGAGCATCATCAAAATCGAGGATCCATTTAATTATGACACCTGAAACATTTGTTGGCTTAAAGGAATTGGCCAATTGAACAACCACGTCTTCAAACTGAAATCCAACATATCAGAAACGTCCTGAAACTGTGGAGAAGAGCGATGACATATCCATCTGTTTTTAGATAAACAAAGGCATCTTATTAAAACACAACTCAAACAGAAATAACAAAAGAAACTACAATTCATATATGTGTGCCTGTAAAATCTGTGATTTTACAGGCATACACAACAAAGCTATTTTTCCTGTTGACAGAGAGGCAAATTATGTAACTGAAAATGGAAATAATCATTAAGCCCTCTTCTGCAAATCAACCACCTCGCCGATTAGAGTCCAAAACAAAATTTGACCTAAAAGATGGGCGGGAAAGCTCCCAATCGGAAGTCGGAAAGACATGGACATCGGCATATGAGAGCTTTGCACAGCCGCAACAGTGGAAGATAAAAGACTACGGTCGTGCGACTAAAAGACCAGCCCTTATCGGTGAGCGGGGCGCTTTACGTTTCGGGTGATTAGTCACTTTGGGAGCTGCAACGGCAGAATGTAAAGGGCTTTCGGAGCCGCAAACGGCGGAAGATAAAGGACATTCGGAGCCGCAAACGGTAGAAGATAAAGGACATCATGCCCCGCCACATAAGGTCCGAATCAAAAGAGAAAACAACTAACACATTGGAAGGGTTTATTCTTTCTGCGGCCGCAACGTCGGGTGATTAATCACTTTGGGAGCCACAACAGCGGAATGTTAAGGGATTTTGGAGCCACAAACGGTGGAAGATAAAACCCAAGGGTCGACGAAACAACAAAGCGGATCTTGAAAGGTCAATACGATAATCGGGGGGCTTTGTAGTTTGCCGTCTACAATGGCGGAGAAAGTAGTAACAAACTGTTCCGATGTGAAAATAAAAAATTGGCCGAAAATGCATCGGAAACAAATATTCTGACTGAAGTTTATTCCTTCTCCGCAATGGCGGGGGCGCAAGCTAAGAATATCCCTATTCAGTCCTTTAAATAAAAGAAATGTTGGGACAATTCACTTACGATTCACTTCGAAACTGGATTTTGGTCATTCCAATGAAAGAAACGTTGAGACCATTAACTTAGAAACTGGATTTGCTTGGTATGTTGAAGGTGTGTGGCACTTATGGTCATTCTAATGAAAGAAACATTGGTCTTCTGGTCATTTCAACGAAATATGTTGAGAATAATAATAATGTTTATATAACTTTGTCCTCATAATAAGAAAATCAAGAAATTAATGAGCGATTCTATATACTCAAAAGATAAATACTCTCATTAAATATATTGGTGAAGAATGAGTTTACAAAATGATGATCCACCCAAATTCCCAGAATTTTGTTTATGTGGTAAAGATTGAAAATCAAAGAAACTGTTGAAATATGATTTTAATCCAATTTAGCCCAAACTGAAATCATGTAATCAATAAGGAAATACAAACATCTAGAAATCCAAAGGACCAAAATAGCATAAATCTACCGAAAGACCATAAACTCGTTGCACGATCTTAAGACAATAAAGAGAAAAATGTCAATCATGTACAATCAAAGGATGTCATCATACCATACCAGCATAGATTATTCATATCACTAAGTCCTGGAAAGTCAAAGAGAAACAAACATAACAAGTCAAGGATCAATAAGAGATCATCAAACATTTGGTTGAATCAAGCAAACAAAAGCTAAGTATTTACAAAATTATATGGGGCCCCCTTTTATTTTCAATAAAATCAAGGGGAGTTGTTGGGGTGCCAACAGGGCCATAGAACTTGGGTGCAAGTTTATGATTTTTGGTATTTTTAGTGAAGTTTGTGTGTATGGTTGAAGGCGAATAAGCACCTAATCAATGACTTCAAATTCTCAATTGGTTCTTTTTAGTGTGCTTGTTGTTTCATGTGGTTTATTGCTTGTTTGAGATGGTTCTTCAAAATGTGGATGACCTCATCGGATGTCGCTAGGTAATCTCTTGTTGTCAGAGATTTGAAATTGTTGATGACATATTCTTTCGGTAGGAGGTCGATACTCATATAAGGATTCAAAAGGTGACATTTTTGTTCATGTATGATATGTACTATTGTGTCACCATTCTGCAAGGTGTAGCTATTGTACCGATTGAGTTTTTCAGCCGTTCACAAAATTCCTCTGGTATCCTTTATTAGAGTAGTAATCCACCTTCGTAAAATGATCATACACCTAGGATACATTTAATTAGATTTTATACTATGTTCTATAGTCCAAACTTAAGTTATGTTCATCATTTACTGGAAGTTGAGGTGCTCTAGTTTAATCATTATGACAACCCGGGAGCCCTAATTGATGATAGATCAGTATTGGTGTGCTGGCCCATCCCTATATTTAGGGAATATGTTTGAACTTAGGCATGACTAGTACATGTTTGTGGTGATTTTTGGCCTTCCGTGAGCATTTATTGCCTCCTAGAGCCGCTCCCACTCACCCACGCCTAACATTCCTTGATGTATGATCCAAAATTCTCCAACCATGTTCACACTTGCATTCATGACCATTTTGGATGGTTAGGGAGATGATTGGTCTACCTAGGGGGGTTTGAGGGTTAAATCATAGTTTGACACATGTATGCATCTGAATAGCCTCCAAAGTCTAACAATTTCTCCCTAATGTAATATAAACATGATACAGACATTTTTTCATGTTGGACAGTCATAATAAACTAAGTTATTAATTACATTTGTGTATGATATTTTCACTTTTTCTGTTGTTTTGTGCATAATTTGTGTGTAATATCGAATTATGAGAATAACCTTGGCTCCTAGATCCTACTATGAATCAATTCTCACATGGTATCAGAGATTTTTGGAGCTACAAATCAAATCCAGCATGTTTGAATTGTTGTTTAGAGAATTTTCCATAGTAATTCGAGTGTTTGCATTGCAGGTACAATCAATAGTTTGTCACTCATTGTGCAAGAATATATGGATAAGACTCATGTATTGCTAAACCCATTCAAATATTTCAAATGGAAGGCCAAAATGGTGATCCAACTGAGGTTTAAAGGCCTGTACAGAGTCACCATGGGGACTGAAGTCGAACCTAAATCCACTGCGGAGAAATCGAAGTACTTCAACAGGATTGATGAAACATTTGGAATTCTTTGTCTCAACATTTTGAGAGACTTACTCTTCCATTTAGGCAGTCTAATAAATCCCAACGAAGTATGGCTCAAGCTTGAGGAATTGTTCGAGAAGACTGATGAGATGAGAGGTCACCAGCTCGAAAATGAGCTAATCTCACTGAGTCCAGCTCACTTTGAGACAATCCAAGACTTCTTCACCAAGTTCAAATCATTGGTGATTCAACTGAAACACTGTAGCATATAGAATAAAGAGGAGCAACTTATCTTTTCAATACTTTCAAATCTAGGGCCAGAGAATTCCATGTTTGTGTCTACATTCCCCTCTAGCAAGCTCACAACTCAAAATTGGAGGATGCCATCACAGGAATACTTCATGGATGTTAGAAAACAAGACCATAGATCAATAGAAAATATATAGTTAAATCATTAAACAATATGCAAAACACATTAAACACATTACATAGAGACATAGATATAACATGCTTCACCCAAATGATGGGCTACATCCACAAAGAAATTTCCAGTCCTTTTATTACAGTCCATAAATATGAAGGGATACAACCTGCAGCAATACCACTGCACTTCCTCTTCACACTCTCACAGTCTCTCTCACACAATCATAAATATTGTTTACAATACAATACAATACCATACACAGTCGTGTTACAATGCTTTCTTTTATAGGGGAAATACCATGGGAAAATACTATGGTTAACCCAATACCATGGGTCTGCAAAATTGTTGGCCAACCCGAAGATAGGGGGAACGAGTGTACAGTACACCTGGGGCACAAACACAACTGAATAATATCTCTGGATCTAGAAGATCAGGCTCCATAACCAACAATCTCCCACTTGGAGACTGATCATAACAAATCCACCGCTGCTGCACTTGCTGGACTATGCTCTGGACCTTGGACCTGGAAAATTTATTATTTTCACCTTCATGCTTGAAGGCCAATGGAAATTGAGTAGGAACTCAGTTTCTCTCTGGTTACTCCCTTTATCAACATGTCTGCAGGATTCTGGCTAGTATGTATCTTTTCCAGTTTTAACATTTCTTCATCTAGAATAGATCTTATGAAGTGGTACTTGAGTTGTATATGTTTAGTCTTCGAATGAAAGGATGAGTTATTTGTAAGATGAATGGAACTCTGGCTGTCACTGTATAGCCTTCTATTCTCCTGCTTCTTACCCAATTCCTCCATGAACCTATGCAACCAAATCATATCCTTACTAGCCTCTGTAGCAGCAACATACTCTGCTTCCGTTGTTGAAAGTGAAACAACCTGTTGCAGTTTTGAAATCCAACTTACTATTGTTCCACCCACAGTAAACACATACCCTGTGGTGTTCCTCCTGCTATCTTTATCACCAGGCATATCTGCATCAACATATCCCTGTAGAACAGTGTCTAAAACTCCAAAACATAATGCATGTGAAGTGGTACCTATCAAATACTTGATAATCCACTATACTGCTTTCCAATGCTATTTACCTGGATTATTCATATACATGCTCACAACTCCCACTGCATGTGCAATATCTGGTCTTGTGCACACCATGGAATACATCAAACTTCCAACTGCTGATGAATAGGGAATCCTGTACATGTAATCTATCTCTTCATGTTTCTCTAAACACATATCCTTACTTAGTTTGAAATGGATAGCTAAAGGTGTACTAACTGGTTTTGCATTCTGCATTCTAAACCTATGCAACACCTTTTCTATGTACTCACCTTGAGACAACGTCAATTTGCGATTTTTCCTATCTATTGTTATTCTCATAACAAGGATTTTCTTTGTAGCACCCATATCCTTCATTGCAAATGAATTAGCTACTTTTCTTTTGAGTACATTTATATCCTGCAACAAGCATGTCATCCACATACAATAGCAAGATAATATATATTCCGTTATCTAGCCTCTTGAAATAAACATAGTCATCAGAATGACATCTATCATAACCTTGTTCTGTCATAAACTTATCAAATTTAAATACCACTGCCTTGGAGCTTGCTTCAGGCCATACAAGCTCTTCTTCAACCTGCAAACCAAATTCTCCTTCCCTTTGACCTCATACCCTTGTGGCTGCTGCATAGAAATCTCTTCCTCCAAATCCCCATGGAGAAAAGTTGGTTTTACATCTAATTGTTCAAGATGCAAATATTCTACCACTACTAGACTTAAAATAGTTCTAATTGAAGTCATTTTAACAGCAGGAGAAAATATTTCATCAAAGTCTATACCTTTATTTTGTGCAAACCCCTTTACAACAAGTCTAGCCTTGTACCACTTCTTGCCTCCATATTCTTCCTTCAACTCGTAAACCCATTTATTCAGCAGGAAACTTAACTAGATCCCAAGTTTGGTTTCTTACCAATGAGTCCATCACCTCATCCATGCCTTGCTCCCACTTCTTTCTAGTTTCTACCTGCATTGCTTCTTCATAACATTAAGGTTCACCAGAATCAGTCATCAATAAATAATATAGTGAAGGAAAGAATCGTTGAGGGGGTCTACTTAACCTGGTATATTTTCTTATAGTTGCAGGAGTTTCAGGTACCTACTGCTACTCTTGATTTTTTGGTGCCTTTGGAACTTCATTATCTTTGATTTCATTAAGCACTGTGTACTATGTGTTTTCCTTTTCCACTTTCTTTCCCTGCAACTGATCTTTGTACATGACCTTTTATTGAATACTACATATCTACTCCTAATTATTTTTTTGTTTTTCATAATCCCACAAATGATAACCAAAATCATCAACCCCATATCCAATAAAGGTACATTTCTTGGATTTAGCCTCAATCTTTGTTCTATTATATTTATCAATGTGGACAAATGCTTCATAACCAAAAGTTCTCATAAATGAGTCTTTTACCTATTTACCTATCCATGCATCCTCTGGAATGCCACCATCCAAAGCACTTGAAGGACCTTTGTTTATTAAATAAATAGTAGTGTTTATAGCATCATCCCAAAACTGTAAGGGAAACCCTGCATGCAATCTCATACACCTTGCAAGATCCATGATTGTTATATTCATCCTTTCTAACATGCCATTTTCTTGTGGTGTTCTAGGGGCTATCTTCTCTTTGTGAATCCCATTGTGTGAACAGTAACTATCAAACTCCTTGCTACAGTACTCACCTCCATTATCAGATCTGAGACATTTCAACCTTTTTGCTGTCTCATTTTCAGCCAAAGCTTTCTACTTCTTAAAAGTATCAAACACATCAGATTTCTATCTAATGAAATAAACCCAAGTTTTTCTAGTTGCATCATCAATAAAATTAACATAATAACAAGAGACACCAAGAGATTGTACCTGATTTGTTCCCCATACATCTGTATGGACAAGCTCTAACTTTTCACTCTTCTTTTATTTCACAACCATAAGAAAACTAACTCTCTTATGTTTTCCATAAACACAGTTCTCACAGAATTCCAAACTTACTTGCTTGAGATCTAGAAGCAGTTTCCTTGAGTGGAGAATCTACATCCCCTTCTCACTCATGTGGCCAAGCCTATGATTCCACAACGCCGCACCTATTTCTGTGGAAGCTACAGAGATAGAATAATCAACATTATGAGGACATAAATATAACATACCTATCCTATCTCCTTTGTCTATTACCATTGATCCTTTAGTGACCTTCCACCACGTTTCTCCAAACGTAGACAAACAACCGCCATCTCCCAACTTCCCTGTTGATATCATATTTCTTTTCATGGTAGGAATGTGCCTTATATATTTTAGAAGCCATTCATTTCCATTATTTAACTTAATCCGCACCTTACCCTTTCCAACAATTTTACATGGTTCATCATCCCCCAATAACACATGCCCAAAATCACCTTGAACATAATCATGAAAGAATTTCCTATGGGGTGTAGCATGACATGAAGCCCTTGAATGTACTACCCAATAATCACTAGTATTATCTAATGTAAGAATCAAAGCATCTTGTAATGCGTCACCTGCTACATTCGCTTCTTGAGTAGTCTCTTGCTGTCTGTATCCTTTCTTCTTTGGAGCTTTGTAGTCTTTCTTTAGATGTCCTATCTTACCACAGTTCCAGCACTGTATTTTTTTGAATCTGGACTTGGATCTGCCCTTTCCATACTTTCCACGGTTACCTAGGATCTTTCCTCTTTCCTTTTGTCTCCCTCTGTTCTCCATGGTCAACGCATTACCTGATGTCTCACCTGTGCTTTTTCTTCTCATTTCCTCACTAAGAATAACACCAACAACATCATCAAACTTAAGAGTGTTTGAACTAGGGACAAAGTTACTTATAGCCATGACCAAGCTATTCCATCTTTTTGGAAATGAACACAAGATTAGAAGAACCCTAACCTCATCATCAAAGTTCACTTTTATAGAACTTAATTGTCTAGTAAGTGTATTAAACTCACTTAAATGATCGAAAACATATCCACCTTCCTACATCTTCATATTAAATAAACGCTTCATTAAAAATACCTTGTTGGAAGCCAAAGGTTTTTCGTAGAGCTTACCCAATGCGCTCATCACGCCCTCTGTTGTTTTTTCTTTCAAAATATGGAAAGACACCAATGAATCTAGGCACAACCATATTGTTCCCAGTGCCTTTCTGTCAAGAACCTCCCATTCTTCATCCTTCATAGCCACCGACTGTTTTTCTTTTTCTCCCAACGATAGGTACAAATCCTTCTAGTACAGATAGTCCTCCATTTTCATCTTCCATAACTGATAGTTTTGGCCATTAAATTTCTCAACCCTAAACTTTCCTTCTTTTTCTATTTCTCCCACTCGAACCAGGAACCCTTCTTTCCTACGAGTTTACCAACCAAATAGACCTTTTGGCTCTGATACCAATTTTTAGAAAACAAGACAGCAAAGCAATAGCAAATATACATTTAAATCATTAAACAAGATGAAAAACACATTAAACACATTACAGAGAGACACATATATACATTAGAGGAAATTTCAACTCAAAATGGGCCTTTTAACTTTTATTCAAATTCCATGTCATCATGTGTTAGCCAATGAAATTGCTTTAAATTTGAA
>LPNX010113480.1:0-37711 GCA_001517045.1 Pseudotsuga menziesii
ATTATTTATGGCTAACATATAATATTTTTTATTTTGTTAGGAACGAACATTACAACATTTCCCCATACATGGTTTTAAAACCATATGCAAGGCCCTCCTATAACCATGGGTTGTTTAGGAGGCCTTGCTCATGGTCTTAAAACCATTTGCAAGGTCCTCCTAAACCATGTACAATAAAACCATGGGTTATTTAGGAGGCCTTGCACATGGTTTAAAAACCAAAACCATGTGCAAGGCCCTCCTAAACCATGTACAATAAAACCATGGGTTGTCTAGAAGGCCTTGCACATGGTTTTAAAACCATGTGCAAGGCCAACATATTTTTGCGGATAATTCAATTTGTTATTTTTTATTATTTTGTTAGGTAGGAACATTACAACATCTCCCCCATATTGTGTTTTTTTCCTCACCCACATATTTTTTTTACAGATAATTAATTTTTTACTTTTTTATTGTTTTGTTAGGTAGAAAGATTACAACCTCTCCCCCATATTAGATTGTTTTTGTGGCCGACATTTATTTTGGCCTATAATTAGAAAATTTATTTTTTATTAATAAAAATAACGTTACAAGATCTCCCCCATACAATATTAAAATTAATTATAATATTAAATTAACTGAATTTAATTTTCACGACATATTATGAAATATCATTATTATTATTATTAATATCATTATTATTTTCACAACATATTATGAAATATCTATGTTTTGAACATTGTTTTGTCGAGAATAATACAAAACGTGAATGTTCAATGTAATTAAGTAAAGAATGGTACAAATGGTGAATCTTCAATGGAATTAGGTAAATATTGGCCATGTTTTTTTTCCCAAAAGAAAAAAACTGACTATATTAATCAAAAGAGACTACATACAAAAGTATGTATTGTTCCTGCTTCTCGCAGAGTTACATTGTAATATCACATCATTTTTGATGTATTTCCTTCTTTTGTGCATATCAACAAAATAAAACAAAACATGCTGAGTCAAAAAACTGTCTACAACAATTTCTCACATGGGGAACTTCCTACCGGAAAAAGCTGCAGATGCCTGTAAACTCCTGTTTGATCCAAAAAACTGTCCAAGTTTATATTTGTTCTGCAAAAAAAAACTACTATCTGCTTTATCCTTGTGGCATATCCAGAAATGGCCTATGATAGAACTCATTGGCCTCTGTCTCCTTTTTCTCTGTGATTTTCCATATTCCCCACTCCAAGTTTATTACTGCCTTTGAAAGTTTGTTTGCTTCCATGTTCCGCTCCCTGTAGACATGTTTGAGCGAAAGAGATTCAAAATTTGCAAGAAGTATGCTAACTTCTTCAAAAAGTGCATCCAATGAGATGTTTCTGCATTTCTGAATCTTATTAATCCAATTTATTACAACCAAAGAGTCGCCAAATACTTGTAGTTCTTTACAATTTATTTCAATTGCAAAACATAGGAGAAGCTTCAATGCCATAAGATCAACATAATTGTTTGATCCAGATCCCAACCCCATTGATATTTGAAAATGATGGGTTGGGTTTAGGAAGAGGGTGGCTCCTCCCCCATATTTCAAGTCTTGAGAAGCACCATCAAAAAAAGCCCAGGGGGTGTTTTTGTCTAGCTATTCAGGAATGATTACTCTCGGGTTGGGGCTGTTTTTTGTTTAGGGGAAGTAAGAAAGAATATCTAGTCCTTTCCTTGCTACTTCTTTTGGGGAGCTAGATTTTTCTAGGAAGATGGCTTTGTTTCTGGCTATCCATATTCCCCATATGTGGAGGAGTGGGAGGGCTCTTATTTGAGTGGTCAGGGGAGAAGATGACCAATTTTTCCAGGCATCTTCCAGTGTGTGGCCTTCCTAGTTAAATCTGGTGGAGGTGAGAGATTGTGAATGCTCCCATACTTGCTTGGAGAGATTACAGCTTAGGAAAAGGTGGTTTGTGTTTTCCTCGTTGTCTTTGCAAAGACTACACCAGCTTGTTCCTGCAAATTGTCTTTTCTGGAGATGGTCCCAAGTAGGGATTTTATTTACAAGAGTGCACCATATGAAGATTTTTTCCTTCAATGGACACTTGATCTTCCAAATACCTGCTTGCCACCATTTCTGATCTTCCTGAAAGTGATGGAAGCAGCATTGTTGATAACCAATTTTAGGTGTGTAATGCCCATGTTGGGCATGCTCCCAGATCAGCTCGTCTGCTTTGTCAGTTATCCAAATGTGTGAAGATTGCAAGGAAAAAATGTATTGGTCCCACAACCTTGTCCATTGTTCTGGCAGTTCTAGATCTTGGCCTCTTTTCCATCCTTGATTCCAGAGGTTTGTTGAATTAGGATAAGCTATTTGATTCAGGTGGAAAAACCCTTTCCGATGAATCAATTGTAGTAATTGAAATGGGAGTAAGTGATTTTGTAAGCATCCTGGCCATGGATTCACTCCAATTCTTACTTTTGTACCATCCCCTATTTTCCAGACAAGCCCTTCTAGGATGAGTGGAAGAGCTTTACATAAAGCTTTCCAAATGATTTGGTAGACTTGTGTTGCTCATGTCTCTAATCCAGTCTAGAAGAGGAGTTGGTGTTATGTATATCTGGATGATGACTTTTGTCCAAAGGATTTGAGTTGAAATGAGCCACCACCCTACTTTTGTGGCCAAAGCCTTTGAAAAGAAGAATTTTTTTTAAGCCCCACTCTCCCAGAGATTTTGGTCTGGCTATTTGATCCCATTTTACCCAAGGGAGTACTTTTTTCTCTTTCTTTCATGTCCATAGAAAAGATGTGCAAATTATTTTTGTTTTATTCAGGATTGACTTGGGGATCCATGCTAGTGCCATCCAATAAAATGGAATTGCTTCAAGGACTGATTTAATCAGCACCAGCCTCCCAGCTCTTGAGAGCCATCTGTTACACCAATTATTCACTTTGGATTCCAATTTGGCTAGCAACCAGTTCCAATATTCTTTCTTGTAATAGTTTGGTTTGAGTCTAAAGCCCAGGTATTTAATTCCATCATCCAGATAGATCTGCTGGAAGGGGAATAACTCATAAAAAGTCCTCAAGACTTCCTCTTCCAGATTGAGTGTTCTGATTGTGGACTTTTGAAGATTTATTTGCATACCTGTAGCTTTACAAAACAAGATTAAAATTTCTAAGAGTCTTTCTGCTTCCCTAATTGAGCCTTTGCAAAAAATGAGAATGTCATCTATGAACAGAAGGTGTGTAATGTTCAGGTTTGTGGCAATCTTGATTCCTTCAAAAAGGCCTCTCCTTTTTGCATCTAGAAGGGCTCTACTTAGACCTTCCGTAACTAGTAACAAAAGAAAAGGGGAAAGAGGGAATCCCTGTCTTAAGCCTCTTTCAGAGTGGAAGAAGTGAGATGCTACTCCATTGGTGAGGATTGCAAAGGAGGTAGTCTTAGGAGAAGTCTTAGGTAGATCTAGCTTACTCTGTCGAAGGCCTTGGAGAGATCAATTTTAAGAATAGCCCCGTTTGATTTTTTAATCATTTGCACTATGAAGGCCCTCCTAAGCAACCCCAATAGCTTCATGTATTTGTCTATCTTCCAGAAAGCCAAACTGTTTTTTTGAGATGATTTTTTAGAGTACCTTCCTGAATCTATGTGCAACTATCTTGGTGACCACCTTATAAGTGATGTTGCACAGGGATATAGGCCTGTAGTCTTCCAAGCTTTATGGGTTATACTTTTTTGGAATTAGAGCTAGGAAAGTTGAGTTTAGGGGGGGATGGAGGATACCATTTACCCTTGTTTCCTCTACTAACTTCAAAAGGTCTAGACCAATAGTATCATACCCATCCAGGAAGAATTCCACTTTCCACTCATCAGGTCTTGGACTTTTGTCCTTTTGAAAGCTGTTTAGGGTTGCTTTCAGCTCCTCCTCTAAAACCTCTTCCATTAACTCCAAATTATCTTCCTCACTGATGCTCTCTGGAAAAAATTGTGATATTCAGCTATAGTTGCTTGTTGATTTTCTTTGAAGATGTTTTCAAAATAATCCTTCCCTGTCTCTACTAGATCCTCAAAGGTTGTTGCTGTCTCATTGTTTTCTTTGTTTAGCTCCCAGATGGTGTTTTGTTGTCTCCTGCCTTTTGTAAAAGCCTAGAAGAATTTTGTGTTATCATCATCGCATTCCATCCATATGCCTATTCTTTTTAGCTGCTTCTATATTTCCAGGAAAATAGGTAAGTGATCAGAGTCTGCCCCAGAATCCACCCACTATTTGAACATGAAGTCCTCCTCCAAAATATCCTCTGTTATCAGAAATCTATCCAACCGCTTCGTAATTCTTTCTTATCCCACCCGTTTATTTGTCTAGGTTGGTTTTAAATTCTGAGGATCTAGGTCTATCAGTTTGAGATCCAGCAAGAGGTTGCTGAAGTAGGAAGCTAAGGGGTCTAATATTGCCTTTGGCCCCCAGATTTCATGAGCCACCATGGTGAAATTTAAATCCCCTCCAATGATCAGGTTCCTTTCTTTTGATATCCCAGAGTTTCTGAAGGAGTCCCAGAATTCTATTCTATTGATATAAGGATCGTAGATGTTTAAGACTGTTAGGGTTAGGTTTGTCTCTGCCCAGCAAATCTGTGCTCCTAACCCTAGGGTGGATCCCCAGGTGTTTGTGCATCGTATACATGATTTCTTCCATCCTATTGCCAGTCCTCCTGAGTGTCCTCTTGCACTATGTGTTGTGAAGGAGTAAAGAGGTGAGATTGATGATAACAAATTTTCCACTTTCAGCTCTAAACCCATAGTTTCTCGTAGAAGGATGAATTCTGGTGTTTGGACCGAGACCATCCTCTTGAGGGCAAGTTTTTTCTGGGTACTTGCCACACCCCTACTATTGAGAGAGAGCAGTTTCATTTTGGGACCCCATCTCGGGCATGCACCATTTTAAGTGCCCCAAAGAGAGTTTGTTGTCTTACGTTTTCCTGATCCCTGAGGGCCTTGTTCTATGCCACAGAGAGATGGAAAGGTCTTCCTCTTCCTCTTCCTTTAGAGGGGATGGTAGGATTTACTCCAATACCTTTGGGAGGGATTTTTTGTTTCATCAAAACTGGAACATCCCTTGACCTGAGGTGGAAATGAATGGAGAGGGAGGAGCTAGAAGGGTCGATTTTTGTGAGTGGTGGAGGGGCTGTCGAGGAGGAGGCTATCGTTGTTGATCGGGGAGAAGAAGGGGATTGGGTAGAGGCAAGGGAAGTTCTGGTTGATATGGGAGAGATCAATTTTGTGTCTTCATTTAAAGATAGAACATGTAAATGTTTGCTTAATGAAGAAGGATTCATACCCGATGAGGTTAGCGGATCAGTGTGTTGCTGCAACTGGTGTGCTGATTGGGGTCCCATGACGTCTTCAACAGCTAAACCCTCAGCCCAATCCAACGGCTATCCTAGTACTTCTTAAGTGTGTTGTTCCTCCACCAGGCCTTGATCCATTGCAGTGTCTTTTGGTCTTGGATCCTCTACTCCCCGTCTGGACCATTTCTTCCTACCTGTTGTCGAGGGCATGTAGTTAGGGAAATTTTTTGCCAGATGTCACATTTCATTACATTTGTGACATCTGAAAGGAATCCCTTCATAGTCTAACAACTGCTTCCTTGTCTTGGTTTCCCAAATTAGATTTATGTGATCCCGGATATTGGTCCTAATGTTCAGGGAGACCAGGATTCTTGCTACCTTCCTTATTCTTGTTTGCTGGTAGGAGAGGTTCGCTTCAATGAACGTTCCTAGTGCTCGTCCGATATCACCGAGCAAGGCCGGGTTCCAGAATTCCCAAGGTAATCCTGGTAGTCGAACCCAGACTGGAATCGTATCAAGCCTTTCTGTGTCTGCGTCAAACAGTGGATTCCATCTTTTCAGTTTGAAGGGGGTTGTTCCATAATTCTAGATTTTCTCAAGGACGAAATCTGCATCCTCTTTGTGGTCGAAGCGAAATCCGAACCATCCTTTTGCTAGTGGAGTGATTTCAGGGTCCTTACCTTGGAAGCCCGTCCAATTCTTCCAAACCTATTCTTCCATTTTCCCTTGAGAGGGGTTTCGACCTCTTATTTTCCCAACTAGGGCCACCCCTTCCATTTCTTGGGCTTCTGCCATGGATAAATTGACTCCATAGACCAGGTTCACGGTTTCACCGGAAGGATTTAGGCAGCGATTTTTTCCATTTTTTGGTGCCTAGTATTGTGCCTTCGGAGCTTTTGTCTGATGAAATTGATTTTGTACCTTCCTCTTCCTTGCTAGGGTCTAGTGATGGCCTGTTCAGAAACCCTTGCTGCGGTCTTAATGTTGAAATGTCTTCTGGGCTGGGAATGTCTGCCCCTAGGTTTTGCACTCCAGGTTCTACCGCGGGGGTGTGCTATTCTGCAAAAAAGGAATCTAGATCCCTGTGAAACTCATTGTCTTGTTGTGTTGGCAAGAGTTGTGGAGTCGGTTGGAAGATTTTGCTATGGGTGATTACTGCATTGGAGGCATGTGGAGTTGTGCCAGGGGAAAATGAGTATACGATGCCCCTCCTAGTGAAGGGTTTAATAGTCGTGCTGCAAAGAGCCCAAGCTCCCCCTCCTCAGCAAATGGCGATGTAACTAGAACCCTAATTTCGCTCCCAGCTGGTAGTCTCTCCAGCCTATCCTGGATCGATGCCGGAGAAGGAATTCCAGTGATTTCTGGGGTCAAGAAGACTATTATCCCTTGCCACGGGTCCTTAGTGTAGTCCACCATCTCATCTTCTGTGGGTAAACCCTCACCAGAATCCATGCTGACCGCGACAATTTTACTGCCAGGTAAAAATAGAAAACCTTCCTTCGCTCTTCCGTTGCTGCCCTCTGTTTGAATTCCTTCACTCATCGATGCTGCCCTCCATTTTGACCTCCCCATCCTCAGTGGAGCCTCCGCGCGCTCCTACCTAGATTTCCTCCATAGACCACAGACCGCCAAAATCATAGTCATAAATATTGGCCATGTTATATAAAGAGAGTGTCCATTTATAGGCATAATGATATTGATGATGATTATCTTGAAATTAGTGTGTATTTACAACTCATCTTTGATTGAAGGTTTTATTGTGGACATTGGGAGGATGATATTGCCTCATTAAAATTGGTGGTATGGGTGTGGGTACTCACCTCATTCCATTTTTGGAATGAATAACATTTTTATTATTCCACGTAATAACTTGTATCTAGCGTTTTTTTATTTTGTTATTTTAGTCAGGAAATTTAAGAAGGCTAATGTTTCCTTATTGCTATCTTCTTTAGGAATTATTAGCTTGAGAAACAAATATTAATTCATTTCTCAATGTATTGATTTTGAGCAACACTTCTTCTCGATAGTCCCTTTATTTGGGTTCTCAAGTTTTTATCACGTTCATCTTGGTTTTGAATCTAGTTTGAGTTTGTGAAAGACATTGATGTCAAAATCTAAAGTTACCAATTTGTCCTTGTTGCCACTATCTACATAATATTCAAGGGAAATATTGCAAATAATGTGAAAGGTATCAAACCTACACATGAATTGCATCATGCAAGATGTCTCCTTATTGATTTAAGTGATTTATCAATACTAGTGGAGTAGACAACTCTAATTTCCAAATAGGGCTATAAAGCTTTTAAAACCATTGCATGTTTCTCCATTGTTTGAAAAATAAAGTTTAAAACAAATATAGCCTAACAAACTCATTTATGAAGTTTTTAATATCATTGGTAAGGAGAACTATAGTTTGATAGTGACCATTCTATTAAAGATTTAAAGTATCAATTGAAAAATAAGGATGAACTCCATTCCATCATGAGTGTTTTCCCTTCAATACTAAGAAGCTAGATGTAATTTCTCACTAAAGAATAAAGCATTCACAACTATTTTGGTATTGTGCAATTGCTTTCATGCTTATGTGGTGGTTCTTTGATCCAAAACATTCCTTCTTCCATACCCCTTTCATTAAAAGATGTTGTTTAAAGGAACTCATCTTACCCTTTGGCCCCCTCCTTGATTTCATTTATAGTGTAGCAATATAGTGTTAACCCAATTGTAAAAAAACATTCTTGGATATTATCATGCGCATTAATGAAGTCTACGAAACTTAGGGCTTAATTAACCATTCTAATGAGTTATGGCCAACTTCTTATGTTCTTATTCGGTGAAATGTTCAATCCTACTACTTTGTTTATCACCACCACCCATACGTGGTTGCACATGTCAAATTTTACCCTCTTTTGGTCTATTTAGCATATGTTAGGACAAATTGGATAAAATTTGAAGATATTTATGAAGATTGGCATCACCTATGTAAAAAATTGCAAAGTTTACTTGCCATGCCGTCAAGTTAAACTTAAGCTGAGTAAGGGTTTCATGGATAAAATTATTATAGAGTGGAATGAGTTATGTTGATTTCAAGAACTTTATTATGAGAATGTAACTTTCATAATGCATTTGTCATGTAGCATGTTATTTGCAAGATGCATGTTTTAGGGTTCTCATCTCACAAAGTAGAAAGGGAAAAACCAATAATACTAAATAATGGAATCATTCTCCTATGACTTATATAGTGATTTCCAAACATAAAGAAATGCACCACAAGCTCAGGGACCCAAAAAGGCTATGATCCTACCTTGAGATGTAGCATATGGCCTTGCAATGATGGTTATGTATTATACAAATCCAAGGCCAAAAAATTTGATAATATCAACTAATAGCCTCTTAGGGGGTTTGAGGAAGCCACACGACTCAAACTCCTTAGACCTAAAAAGAGACATAGTCCCAATGATTATTATGATGAAGTTTGACATGTTATTTTATAATAGCCTCCACCAAGTTTTCCCATGCATTTCAATGGAATGATGCAAAAAAGGAAAGAGGAAAAGGGTGTCCATGTAAAAGGTTTTTCTTCCAAATGAGGAGATGCCACCAGTAGTATCATATGTGTACAATGGTTTTCCGATAATCAAGTCAAATTCTAAGCCTAACTAAACCTAATTACAACCCAATACTTTGATTCAATTAAAAGGGATATAGATTAAATATCAAACATACAATTTACTTCAATAAATGCCTATAACCCAATCATGATCATGATTATTGTAATATTCGTTTTTGTTATGTAAATACAATTCCTATTGTAATATTCATTTTTGTTATGTTAATACAATTCCTATTGTAATATTCATTTTTGTTATGTTAATAGAATTCCTTGAGCTATAATTTAAAGAAAAAAAATAAAGTCATGCAAATGAACTTGAATCACCTAAATAGTTGCAATGCAAGGCCCAAAACCTATAGAGATAGTTTCACCCCTTATTCAAACATTATATTTAAAGTATGATATCAACAAGGATATGTGGTAACAAATACCTGTCGAAGTAGCCTTTTAGCAGATTGGGTTGTATTTTTAATAGATTAAATAAATATAAAAAACAATCTATCAAAGGTGGGTTATGTGACTTATGCTCTTGAGTCAATTACTACATTTAATTGGGTTGTTGATCTGCTTGCTCATGAAGAGTTTAACTCAAGAGCCATAATAAGTGGTTGAACCACAAAGTCTTAGTTGGATCCATAGCAAAGGCAACACCCTACTGAAACATTGATGCTAAGATAGTAAATAATTCTACAAAGGAAAAGGCAACGGTGGAGGATTTGATTTACCTAAAAATACAAGACCAGGTAACCTTGAACCAATGAATATGTGTGTTTAATTGTTGATTTGCTTGCTTAAACAAACCATTGTAAATGTAGTTTTCCATCTCCCAGTCCATTGTTCCTGTGCCAACGATATAATAATGATGTCAACCTCGTCATAATTACGATATTATCACAAATCTAATGACCTTTTAGGTTACATGCCACTATTTCCCCTTATTGTATAAAACATTAATAAATGGAAAAATCAATTTGCCAAATGAAATGACCTTGCAAGGTACATTGCATATAAGCTTAAATGAACACCCAAAACAAGAGGGCATACTTTTACAAATAAAAGTGATCTCGTAGGTAGGGTTAACAATTGCAGTGATAAAATTTAATTGAGCATACAACCTTGCA
This sequence comes from Pseudotsuga menziesii, assembly GCA_001517045.1. NCBI lineage: Eukaryota > Viridiplantae > Streptophyta > Pinopsida > Pinales > Pinaceae > Pseudotsuga > Pseudotsuga menziesii. Next base: position 10,028 of record LPNX010113480.1, read on the forward strand.
ATGATATAATTTATATGAACATACAACCTTGCGCATTAACGAAGAATTTACCTCTGTCCATATTCAATATGCATATAAGTATTTCACCTTGTGTTAAGAAAGATAGACCACCCATTGGGATAGGCGAATATGAAACACCCTAGTCAGATCGAGACGAAGCCCTAGTTGTGGGTCTGGTTAGGGTTTTTTTTTTCCTGTCGTCAATGGAGGCCCTGGGAGGGTTTTTACAGTGGAATTTGGTGGCACCAGGGTTTTGTGGATGCATTGAGACAATGACAACATCCTCACATTAATGCTCTTGTCTTCTGCACCGTTTTTTTAATTTTGAACAAACCCTTACCACGGTTTACTTGACTATTCAACCTCCCACCACCTTTCACGACGGAATGTCGATGTATTATTGATTACCTTTCCACCACCCTACACTTTGCATGCAGTATTATTGGAATTTTGTGATTCTAGGGAGGTGTGGAACACTGTGTCAATGACTATCATTCTCGACATACGGTATCTCCATCATTTACGGTACATGTTTCCTTCACCCTTTGCTGTTTTTTTTCTGACTGTTTCAATTTTGGGTTCTAGGACCGATATGGTTTATCTTTCCTATATTATCCCGTCTTTTTCCTCCGCCCCACATGTAGTATGCCCTCTATCTCAGAGGGTTTAGTGCCAACCATGTAAAAATAAGTGGGAACTCTTTTTCCTTTGCTTTTGTTTTTTTTTGTCTTTCTGTCTCCTTGGTAGGTGGTCAGTTTTTAGGGTTTCTATTTTGTTGACTCTTGCCTATTGTTGGAATGACGACCATAAACCCTATCTGTCTTACCTGTTGTGTCATTGTTTTGGCTCTTTTATCATCTATCTTCCCTTTATAATATTTTTAATCTTGGTTTAGGACCTTTTCGAGATTGACAGGGCCACTTACCCCCACTATTTTATCTTTAGGGTTTGATTACCCTTACAGGGTATTCCACTCAGGGTTTTTCCTCCTGTCGATTTTTGGTGATCTATGATCTCCTTCTTTGAATCCCTGTCATGTGTGTGGAGACTAGGCCTTTAAATTCCTCAATGGGAGGCACAACTATCCCTCCTCCCCGAAACAAAACTTTCTTTCACTCCCATCGTAAAACAATAGCTATCAAGGCCCTAGATTCGAAACGTAAATACGTCCTCGACCGAGATATTTTGTTGAATAATGTCGAGTCGCTCTGCTACAGAGCTCTTATAGGAAGGTTGGAATACTTCTCTATGCCAAAGGATGTGTGGGTGGAGTGGGATACTCACCACTGGAAACCTATGATAGACTATATCCCTACAATTATCTTGGTGGCTAATAAATGGCTCGTTTTCGTATTTCTTGAGGATAAGAACACCACTCTCATCCTGAACACTCTCTGGACTATCCAAAAAGTGTCCCTGGTGTTAAGCCGCTAGCACACAAACTTTGATCCCCTTCGGGAGAGGGTTGTTAAACGACATATTTGGGTCATTCTTCTTACCCTCCCCTTCCCACTTTGGAACAAATAATTCCTCACAAGCATGGCTAATTCACTTGACCCCTTTGTTTCCTTAGAAAAGGACTTCCACCTTCTCTTCGATAAGCGCATGGCCAGGATCCTCATTGAACTGGATGTCTCTAAGGGGTTACTTGCTGAAACTGACATTGTCTACGGTGATCAAGTCATTTGTTAGAGGCTGGACTACCTTAATGTGCCTTTTAGGTGTAATTATTGTCATGATACTGGTCACTTGCTCAATTCTTGCTCCTTGATCCTCCATGGCGCTCCTATCACAAGAGGATTTAACCTGAGTTCTCCTCCTTCTCCCATACCTCTAGAAGATGCCTCTGTTACCAAATATTGTCATTCTCCTTCACCTGAAGGACTGTATGGTTCTTCTTCACCTACACCTTATGATGACCTCACCAAAGGTGAACTTCTATATAGAAGATGTAGGGAACTGTTCACTTTTATCCCTACCTATTAACTTGGTGGCCACCCTGCCCCAAACCCTACCCTGGAGACTCTTTCCCTTTCGAACCATGCCCCTTACCCTCAACCTATCACTCCTAATCCTACTCTCCCCTTACTGATTACTGAGGATCCTCCCCCTTACACCCTTGAAAACTTTCCTCCTCTTTCAGGCACTACTCCTACCCTTACTAGCTCTCCTCCTTCCAGTCCTCAGGATTCCCTTCTTTTATGGATCCCTCTCTCCTCAAATCCCTTTCCATTTTCTCAGATAAATCACTGATTTATCCTTCTACCCTTCCTTTAAATTCCATTAGATTCGAGAATGTGACCATTCACAAGTCTAGGAAGACCATCCCTTCCTCCACTACTCCTAGTGATTTAGGGACAACTAGACTATATACCCCATATTCTGTCAGACTTAAGGTTGCTGCTAGATCTCCTTTGAACTCTTATCTTTCATCCCCTTAGGAACTTAGAGAATTGTCACCTATGGAGCCTGTTTCCCCATGAAAATTCTCTCCATGAACATCTGGGGCTTTGGGGGGCTCACCAAACAAAAATCCCTCCGCTCTTTATTTTTGTCCTTAAACCCTAACATGATTCTCTTACAGGAAACTATGTGTACTTTCTCTCATGCTCTCCATCTATTTTCCAAACTCAAACTGGGATGGGAATTTTGCATTATTGACTCATCTGGCCTCTCTAGAGGCCTTCTCACTGGATGGAATCCTCCTATTGTTCGAAGCAAAGCTTTCACTTCCTATGCTGAAATATTTCTCAAAGCCAACATCAAGGGATTCTGTGATGTTTTCTCTGTCATCAACTGCTATGGCCCTTATTGCAATAGAACTATTTTTTGGAATAATGTTAAGTCTGGTGGCCTTTTTGACCTACCAAATCTCCTCCTTGTTAGGGATTTAAACTTCACTCTCACAAATTCTAAATTTTGGGGTAACAAAGCTCGTACTGACCTGATGGCACCCTTTTTCTCTCAATTGCTGGCTAACAACAACTTGATTGACCTTTCCCCACTTTCTCCTGGCCCTACTTGAAGAAATGGGTGGGATGGGGAGGAGTGTATCAGCAAGAGACTGGACAGATTTATAGCCTCTGAACTTCTTCTCCCCACTCTCACCTGCTATCGCTCCTAGTCAACTCCCTCTGATATCTCTGACCACTATCCTATCTGCTTAGAGTGGGGACCACAATTTTATTCTCTATGTTATCCTTTCAAGTTTAATAGAGCATGGCTCTCAGAGAAAGAGTTATCTTCAATGTTTAATGCCTCTTGGATCTCTTCTACCTCCCTTTGGCCCTGTGACCACTTAGTTATTCTCTCCCACAAGCTCAAAAGGATAAAAGGTACAGTAAAAATTTGGGAAAAAAATCAGTTCTTCTCAAGGAAACAAGAGGTGATTGACATTGACCTTGAAATTTTGACCCTCAAGCAGAATTCTGGTATCCTCTCTGAATGTGATACTAAGCGGCTGGCTGTACTTAAATAAAAAAAAAGAATGTTTCCTTGCTCATGATGTATTGACCTGGAAACTAAAAAGTAGAGCATTGTGGATTTATGAAGGAGATGCAAACAATTTTTTTTCATTCCTTTGCCTCTGCAATAAGAAACTCCAAAACCATATGGGATCTCAATGATCATGGAAGGAATCCTATTGATGATGAAACCCAACTTAAGCAGATGGGGGAACAACAATTCTCGAAACTCTTCAAATATGAGGGTAATACCAATACTGCTGATCAACTTAGGGTTATCAATCTCTTCCCCTCCTTTGTATAGGAGGATTATGCATACATCTTTATCACAACAATTACTCTCCTTGAAGTTGAATTTTCCCTTGAAGGCTTCAAAAAGGATAAATTCCCTGGCCCTAATGGTTGGTCGATTGAGTTCTTCCTTTTTTTATTTGATTTGGTTGGTGAGGACTTGCTTAGGGCAACTGAGTAATCTTGACTTGAAGGTATGGTCACCAACACCATCAATTGTACCTTCCTTACTATGATCCTGAAGTGTGAGAAGCCTCTTACCTTTGCAGACTTTCATCCCGTATCTCTCTGCAATTTAGTCTATAAGATCATTTCAAAAATTGCGGCCCTCCACCTTAAACCATTCTTGGACAAGGCTATTTCTGGCCGGCAATTTGGCTTCCTCAAGAATAGGCTGATCACTGAACATGTTGGAATTACCCAGGAACTTCTACATACCATAAAATCTAAGAACATGATGGCTATGGTACTAAAGTTGGACCTTGTTAAAGCTGTTGACCATGTAAATTGGACTTTCCTACGATTGGTACTGCTTCATATTGGTATCCCTATTGATGGGGTAAATTGGATCATGGGATGTGTTTGCTCTTCGATCTTCGCAGTATTGGTAAATGGTACACCTTCAAATTTCTTCCCGGCGTCTCGGGGTATTTGATAGGGTTGTCCACTCTCCCTTCTCCTTTTCATTCTAGTCATTGAAAGCCTTAGACTGATTATCATGAATGCCCAGAGGAAAGGAAAGATAAAAGGGATACCGTTTTCTTCCATCTTTTCCATTACACACTTACTTTTTGTTGATGATGTCATTCTATTTGGGCTGGGTATTATGGATGAATGAAAAGCATATAAAGTGGAACTTTATCTATTCTGCTCAGCAACTGGTATGTCCATTAGTCTTGAAAATTCTTCCTTCTTGTACAACGATGTAGACAAGGATACAAGGGAACTCATTGCATCTATTCTTCCATTTAAAATGGATCCTCTGACTATTGGCTTCAAATATATGGGTTACAGCTTAAAGACACTTGGGTACCGCACAAACGACTGGAAATGGTCAATCACCATGTTTGAAAAAAGAATTAAAAATTGGGCCTACATACTACTATCTCTCGATGGAAGACTGATTCTTATCAATTTTGTTCTATCTGGATTAGTTGTTTATTGGTTTTCCCTTGCATGTGTCCCCAAATCCATCCTGAATTGTCTTAGATGTCGTATATTCTCCTTTCTCTGGGGAGGCTCTGATGGAAAATAGAGGAAGCACTTAGTGGATTGGCACACCATCTCCACTCCTTATGAATACGGTGGTTGGAATATAAAAAACCTTGAATGGTTTGGAATGTCTCTTAGACTAATTTTTTTTATGGATGGTGTTAAATGGAAGACGTATATGGAGTCACATTATTGCACATAAATACCTTAAAAATCTCTCAGTAGATGATAAGCTTCGTACTCAAATTTTTCCTGTCCATGGTACTTCATACTTTTGGAATGGATTTATCAGATCTCTCTCCTAGATCACGAGCCAACTTAGATGGAAGGTAGGAAATGGCCTATGCATAAGGTTGGGAGTTGACCCTATTGCAAGATTAAATGCTCCCTACATGCTCTCTGAAGATCTCAGAGAATATCTCAGTGATTTTGGAATCACACATCTATTTCAGGCTTGAAACTTGGAACATGGGAAAAACTGTCAAGACTACTGGTATACAGTTGCCGATTTAAATCTGGGAGGTATATGGGAAGAACAATGGACAACATATGTAAAAGGATTAAATCATGGTGGCATCATACTAAAGGAAAATGCAGACAAGCTTCTCTGGATGCATAATAAGACGACAGGTATGGTCACAACTAGTTCATCATATGATCTCATAGTCTCATCCACCTTGCCTCTCTCTCAGGTGAAATCTCACTCTCAGCTTTGGTATTGCAACATGCCACAAAAAATAAAATGTTTTGTTTGGCTCTGTATTGAAAATTGAGTCAATACTTGGGACAATTTAAAAAAAAGGATGGACTAGGCCCAACAGATGTTGCCTTTGCAAAATTTCTGAAGAAATGGTCAATCACCTTTTTGTTGACTGCTCCTTTGCACAAGTGATATCAACCTTCTTCACAGGAAATATAGCTTCTCCTTGGTTTGTAACTGCTCCACATTACTGGAAAATATTGAAGAATGGTTCAAAAGAGATTGTGAACTACTTTATCTTCCATTTTTTTACATCTGGAACCTGTGGATCTCTTGAAATCTATTCATATTTGAAGATAAAAAACTAGATCCGATCTTTCTTTGCTATAAAATTATGGATCGAGGAAATTCTTATCCTGTGATACATTGTAGAAAAACTAGGACCAGGAACATTTGTAATGCACCTGTCTTGTCATATCCAATAGGTTTTTTCAATGGTGCTGCTGCAAATAAGAGAGGAGGTGCTGGTATATATTTGATGATCAGTTAGACAGATTTTTTCTACATCAAGCTGGGATGTGGTCACAACACAAACACAAGAGTTGAACTATTGGCCCTCTGGGCACTGCTGTATTTTTCAAAAGAAATTGGAATCCCAACACTTCATGTTTTTGGAACTCATCCGTCATTATCAATTGGGAAAATGACAAAGAAACATTCTCAGCCCTTGATCTGGAGGCCTGGTGTGGAAACATCAAAGGAACCATAGCTCATTTTTCTTTCGTAGAATTCCAACATGTCTATAGGGAATACAATGATAGGGAAGATATTTTATCCAAGGAAGCTCCCCCCATGGCCATTGGCCTGGTATCCTTCACATAATACTTTTAAGGATTAGTTATTGGGGAAGATAAGCTTTAGAATTTCTAAAATAGTTGAACTTGTATACCATACTCCACAAACCATTTGGTTTCTTTGAGTATGGTTGCTTGAGTTTGTATGGAGTATCTTTTGGATACCAATGGTAGACAATGTTCTCCTGTGAGTGTTTTGATATTAGTACTCTTCCTCGAGCACTCCTTTGGAAAAAATCATATGGGCTCCCTTTGTCTTCTCTATGGACAGTTTCTTGGATAGTTTCTTTCCTCATGAGAAAACAGTTTGGTTGGTGACTCCTATATAGTTTAGTTGGTGTCTCATATGACTCATATGGCATTGTTTGAATATCTCTTAGTTAGCTTATAATCATTCTTGACTCATATGGCATTGTTTGAACAAATCTTAGCTAGCTTATGATCAGTCTTGACACTGTATTGAATGGTATCCCTATATCATGCTGATGTAACCAGTTACCTTTGATTCAATAAGAATAACAAGGAACAACTATTTTTCTTCTAGAAAAGTCTTTCACGTCGTGTTCATCCTAAATATGTGTTAATGTAAACCAATGAACAATTGGATTTCCTATGACACTTATTGCTCGTCTTTTCTAAGGCACATATTACAACTTGATTTTAATGATGCATAGTCAAGAAACTTGGAATCAAGACAAGCTTAGGGAAGCATGTGATTTTTGGGCTACAATGAAGAAGAGTGGTAAGAAGTTAAAGTGTTAATTCAATTAATTAATTATCTCGAATGGAAATTTAATTATATGATGACAAGTATTGGTTTAAATATATCGATTGAAACACACTAACTTAAGCCAAATAAATACCATACAACGCTCACAAAAGAAATCCTTGAATTTCCCAACTAAAATTCCCTTTAAAAATGAAACAATGTCTAAATATGCAAGCAATATATAATTTGGAGCAAAGAAGGTTGTGAATATCCATTCGGGAATTCTTCCTTAGTTATCTGATGGTGTGGCATTATAGTATACTTATGGTGGCTTGTTTTTTTCTTTCTTCTTCTTTTTACGTTTAATGTCTACGTTGACATTCTTATAAATTATGAAGTTACTTCCACACCAAATAAGAGAAAACATATCGAAAATTTCCTAGAAAAATATACAAGAACTTTATCAAAAAATTAATCCAACAAGTAATAACCAATTTGCTAATTTGAACCAAAACAAAAGTGAAAAGAATCTCACACTTCCTGAATGACTAGGCATTCCATCTCTGAATTCTTCATAAAAAATATACCCATCCATTTCGCCTATTCCTTTCTTCGAAAGTCTATTTGCTTCAATATTCATTTCTCTATAAATATGTTGAAAAGTGATGTAAGAGAAATCAACAATTAGCTTTCTGACTTTTTCCATCCCATGATCCAAAACTAAAATGTGAAGAGCCGAAGCCCCACTAGCCAAGTCAATAATAGTTTGAGAATCACCAACTGTCTTAATAGAAGTAATCCCTCTTCTCTTAACATAACGAAGGAGGCCCCATAATGCAAGCAACTCCGCTCTTGGATTGGTTCCCTTCCTAGCCCCCATCCATAACTTAACCACATAATTCAAACTGAATTTAACAACCATGACATCACCACACATTCCTCTTTTTTTTCAGCTCCATCGAAAAACCAATTGGATATATCATTTCAAGAGAAGGGAAAGTAATATTTCTTGATACATTCAAAGTATTATCTTTGTTCCATTAAAAAAACGAGCCAACAATTTTAATACTCACTAGCACAACACCCGTAGACTGCTTTTGAAAAATTGATCTTTCCTTGCCTTCCAGACCTCCCATTAAAAAAAGGAATATCGCAAAACTTTCTTTGATTTCTGAACCAAGTCAAGAAATTTTCCACTAGATAAAAACAATTCCAAGTGACCAAAAATTAAAAACCATTTCCCAATTCTTCCCAAACATCCTGAAAAAAGGATCACACACCAAATATATGATTCACTAATTATGAATTCTGTTTGCAAAGAACACATCCTCCCATCCCAGTAAAACCTCTTCTTTGCAGTAATCCCAAGTTAGGATCTTATAGTTTAAACAAAGCCAAACAAAACATTTAATCTTTAAAGGACAATGCCCCTTCCAAACGCATTTTGTCCACTAGCTAGAATTGTCAACTCCTCTGTCCTTTGATATCAAGTTATAAGCCAAATTGACATTCATTGCACCACTCTTTCTATTGAACTTCCAAACCAGCCTATCAACATTGTTATTCAACAAAATCCCAACTTGATATATTTTTTTAACATACTTATTCCATTCAGCTGCCATAATACCATCAAGCCTTAGACCTTGAGCCAAAATCCACTTAACCTCACCCCGTTCTAGACATAACACCACTTGTTTTAAAACCACAATATTCCTTTTATGTAATTCCGCTATCAAACCGAGAGATAGCCTAAAACCATCACGTCATCCTATAATAGTATCAAATCCAATAAAAACTTGATTACCCTGACCAATAGCCCAACAGATGACCTGGTTTATAATGGGAAAATAATTTCAAAAACTACTCCAAATAACTGAAACATTATGCGTCTTCTTCATCATTATCTAGAAACCAATGTACCGAAGCAATACATTTTACATATTTTGCTTTCACAATACCCCCCCCATAAGCCTTCATCAAATAAACTTCTCCATACACTCTTTGCACAAAGGACCCTATTGAACCAATTTAGGTTTTTGATCCCCCATCCTCCCAACAATTTTGGCTTTGATAAAATTTCCCAGGAAGACAAATGAAACTTCGAATGTTCCAGCCTACATGCCCATAAAAACTGGAAAATTTTCTTTCTTATATGAGAAATAACCAAAGCTGAAATAATAAATAAGGAAAACCAAAAAACTGGAATTATTTGAAGAACACATAAAACCAAAGTAAGTCTTCCACCTAGGGACAATTAATGAAATGACCAACTACTAATATTCCTTTGAATCCTCTTAATTAACCATTTGCAGTCCCCTTTTTTTTATAACCATTTGGTTTTAAAAAGAAACCAAGTTACTTAAATCCTTCCTCTAATTTTGACATCTTATAAGGAAACATAGAATCAATCTGATTTCTAATATCCACATCATCACAAGAGTAAACAAAACTAAATTTTTGAGCACTAACTTCCAAACCTTAAGCATCACAGAATAAGGAAATAATGGATTGATAATGCTACCATTACGCAAAAGAACCTTCACCAAATAAAAGAACATCGTCCATGAACAAGAGATGAGTAATATAGACTGACATCGCTATCTTTAAACTAAAAATATTTTTTTGTTCCTTTGCCTTTTTTATAAGAAGACTCAGCCTTCAATAACCATTATGAACAAATAAGGTGAAAGAGGACATCCTTTTCTTATTCCTATGTTACCATTGAAGAAATATGTAGGAGTACCATTTATCAGAACCGCATAACTAGTGGCTTTCATTATGGTACACCTTTTACTAAAAGTATTTATTTTTAGAATATGGTGCCTATCATTAGAGAGGATGAAACTGAATTGAAAAAGACAATATATAATTAAGTCAACTAGCTATTAATCAATTTTCAAACTTTGTCACCAAGAACATGAGATTCACATCATGTTCTCATTTCCTATCTCATGATTATGATTTCGTTAGGTGTATTCTCCTTGATACCTACACAACTTCCCAATTTCGTAAAGTTATTTATCAGTATTATTGTCACAAATTTTCTTTGTTACCTTTGCATTGGCATGATTATCTTATTTTGATATTCATGTCTCACAATTTTAAGCATTGTGCATTGTCACAAGCTTGTGCTACAAATTTACTTGAAATGTTTTATGCTAGCCGATAATGAATCTATCTGATATGTGAATGATTTTCCACATGTTTCTTATAGCTTTCTTATTAGAACAGAAAAATGCATTCATGTTTTGAACTCAACTAGGTTATCCCATATTTATTTACGGTCCAACTACATGACAAAAGGGTTGGGACATCTACCAATAGGGGTGGGGTGGGCCATTAAGGGCGCTTCCTTTCTAAGAAAAAAAATGGGAAATTAGGTTGGAAAGCCCTTTGACTATGCACAAATTAGTGAAATGGGGAAGAACCCTTTGAATCTCTGTTTATAGAGCATATAATATAGAAATTATGTGCTAAGAGAGATTAGGTAATTAGCTAGCAGATCTTTATATATGTAATTATTTATTTTTCTGGCTAGGGATGCGACATGCCTGAGCATAATGAGGAAGTAGGAAATGGTTGGTTTTCCAGATACCATTTCCACATTTAGTTTGTGTTCATTAGCCTACTCATTTTACTTAAGCCTAGCTTGCCACATTTAGTTTGTGTTCATTACCCTACTCATTTTACTTGAAACCTAGCTTGTGTTCATGAGTCTATGGGATTTGCTTAGAGGATGAAAAAAATAGTTGGTTTTCTAGATACCATTGCCACCTTTAGTTTGTGCTCATTAGTCTACTCTCTTTCCTCAAATCTCTTCTTTTGTTCATCAGTCTATGCAAGTGATATGGGAAACATAGATATGGGCTCTTATGGAGTTGTAGAGGAAAAACTTGTTGATAATCAATTTCATTGGGTGGACCTAATGTAATCATTTGGCAAGGAACTTGTTGTCAATGAATTCGACAACAAGTAGGTTTTCCATCAAACTTTTCAAAATAACTGAAGGTTAGACTTTATATTCTCATAGGTTACGATGTTTAGCTAACATGGTGGATTCCTTTCAAGATTTTTTATTTTGTTTTTCCCTAAACTACACAAGCCGCTACCTCAAAAGTATAATTTGGTAAATGGCTATGCTATAGAGACACCTAAAAAGAGTAGAAACCCACAAAACCAAAGTTTTTCATTGCTATGCAAACTCAAGTTTTTTTTTCAATTGAGCTCTTAATTACAATTTCTCCATAGGATTGTTGTGCGCCTTATATGGACAGGATGGTGGTCCAAGGATCAAAACCAAGGAGGTTCATTAGAAAGGAGCCATAACATGGATAGAGAAGAAATGAGTATGTTGTTGGAGAGATAAATGCAAAATACCCTAAAACCCACTCCAACTGCACATGTAAATTTTTCGATTTTAATCTCATAAATTTCCAATAACTCTTTCTTTATTTACTTTCAAGATAGACTATATAGATTTACTACATAAATAGGATGGTTGTTTCTAATTAAAGCATCTTCATAATAAAGATATTAAAAAACATAGTTTAATTTCCATATTTTCCATGACAATATGGATTTATTTTATGATGAATTTCCATGTTTGTACATTTATAGAGAACTATTACATTTACATATAAATTTTACATAGTATTGCTAGTAATATGGATTCCTCTCTTCAACTAGTAACACTAAGACCTGGATAAGAAGAGTACATGAAGATATTCTTGAAAAGAAGAGTACCTTAAGGTATTGGAAATTATCATGTGATATGCTCAGTGATTGAACTAGCAGGAGGTTAGCAGGCCTTGCAACAACAACAATGAGAAAGTGACCAACTTAGAAGATGACCAACAATGGAAATTATCATGAGAAAGTGACCAACAATGAGAATGTGACCATCTGCGTAGCTACCGATGTTGATGTTAGCTTTGCACAAGAATCCATTATTCTATGTCAATACTTTTAAATGCGACATTAAAAGCTTTGCCAATACCAAGAAGTCCACTGTTGGCTTTGCAATAAGACCCCAAATCGCTAAACCAACCGCATGGAAGTGATATATTTTAAAACTTAAGATAGAGGCACCATATAAAATCATGATTCTATGAAGTTTGATTAAAATGCAAAAAATGAAGGCAAAGTAATAGGTGGTAAACCTAAGTAATATGTGGTTAGTCATGAATCAAACACAAGATACATTGCTTGTCGACAGGTAAAATAAAGCATTATAGCATTTTACTTTTGGTCAAACTTCGATAACCCCAAACTATGGGATAAACCTTCGATTCACTGTTTCAAATTTATTTTCAATTACAAGCACGGTGAAATATTCTTTTGGTAATAATGTTATATGTAGTTTTAATGTTACATCTTATGTCTTGTTTATGAAGTTAATTGATGTATTTAGTTTCATGTTACATGTTATGTCTGATTTATAAAAAGGTTTATGTTTTCCCAAGATATGACTATTTTATTAGATGTAGAGGCCAAAAAGCAAGGTGTTTTAGGTAGGGACGCTCTTCAACAACAACAACCTCATTCTCCTCCATAATATTACTAAATATTTTTCTTAACTCACTTGGCTGAAAGTTACTTTAATAAGTAAGAGGCATTGTGTCCAGGTTCTTCTTTTGTTACTTTTTTCCAAAGTTCACGTAACTTTCATTTATAAATTAACTACATTGTGAAAGTGCTTCCCACTTGTTTGATAAAAGTGGGCCACTTATTTTAAATCAACTTATTTGTAAAAGTGAACTTAGAGGAAAATTTAGTAGGGGGGGGGAGGGGGGTTAACTGAATTATTTTCTCCCATCACCACGAGGATCAACCTTTTCCTACCACGTAGCTCCTTGGTTCATTTTTTATGTCATTTTTTAGAAGGACTTAACTTTAACATCTAGGGTTCATTTTTAATGTCCTTTTTTAAGTTGTCTATTTTTCAAATCTTTGCATCTAGACCATTAGTTTATACCTTTTAAGCCATATTAACTGCATATTATAATATGTTCGTTCCATGTGATATCATGCTTACCAATACCAACTACTTCTCATGGAAAGCCCATATTGAGGAAATCCTAAGAAGTAGGGGACTTTACTGGATTAACTTGGGAAAAGAAACTAAACCCATTGATGAGAATAAGGAAATAAAATGGGAAAATGAAATGTGACGAAGTAGGTGGATTAATTGGGATTTTAATTTCTACTGAGTTATGATTCCACCTCCAAGGAATTGTGAACCAGATGCGGCTTGGGAAAAATTAGAAACTTTGTTTGGTAAACACAATGAGATTCGAGGTCATCACCTTGAAGATGAATTGGTTACTTTAAATCTAAGTGGTTTATTTTGATTTCAATATTATTTATCTAAGTACAAAACCCTTAGAATCTTACTTGGAGAATGCAACATAAAAATGGAAGATAAGCAATGCATTTTTCATATTCTTTCTAAGCTTGGTCTTGCTTCTTTTATTTGTTTATCTACCTTTTACTCCATTAAATAAGTTCGATGGGATAACTATATAGAACCCACTCTTGAATCCTTTTGTGATGCCTTAATTTGAAGTAAATATAAGCTCTTACATCTTGGAGTGATCTACAATGCCAATACACCTAGAAAATCCTTATTGGCACAACAAAAGGATGAGTCCAAGAAACCGAATTAGAAACCTCCTCTCCACAATAATAAAAAAATGGGTCCCAAACCCATCATCTATCTCATCCTTCTAATGATGAAAAAGGTACCAAATCAAAAGGTAAGAAGACTGAGCATCATTGCATTTTTTGTGGGAAATATGGTCATGTGGAATTCAAGTGTTTCAAGAAGATGGAAACCTTGGAAGTGGAAATGAAGAAGCATACCATCAACCTTGATTCTTCTAACTCTAATTCTCATGGACATGCACTTTCTACTTCTAGTTTTTCCTTCAATGCATCTTCTTCTTCTTTTAATTAATGACTCATTGATTCTGGAGCATCTTATAATATGGATAAGGATATAAACAAAATTATACTATAAATCGATGTAACACCAAACAAATATTTGTAGGTTATGATAGATATATTCAATGTTGTAGGATCTTGAATAGTTCATCTAGACAATGTTAAGTTCAATGATGTATTATGCATTCCAATGATTTCTGGTCATTTGTTGTTCGTTTATCAAATCACTCATTCCAATGAAGGTAAGATTGTAGAGTTTACACCTCACCAAGTTGTAATCAAGGATTCCAAATATCTGAAGCGTGTACTAGCTACTAGAATTGTTGATGATATTATCGGCTTCTACAGATTCAACAACTTTGGGTCATCACCTTTTCCCTCGGTTTTTATTTCTCATAGCGATGACCTCAACAAACTTTGGCATGAAAAATTTGGTCATTTAAACTATAGCTCATTGCAACAACTATGTAATCAGAAATTGATGAATGGTCTTCCTCTCGTCTCTTATAGAGATGGTGTTTGTTCCAAGTGCGTTCTTGGAAAACATCATCGAGATAGTTTTGAAAAACATGCCACTTGGCATGCCTCAGTCCGTTTGTAGCTTGTTCACAATGATTTGTGTGGTCCACTTCCTCTGCTTCTTTCTATGGCTTCAAGTATTTCTTAACTTTCATTGATGAATTCTCCATACACACTTGGGTTTACTTTTTAAAACTTAAGAGTGAATTTTTTGACAAGTTCTTGACTTATAAGGGCCTTGCATAAAAACAATTTGGACATCAAATACAAAAGTTAAGAACAGATAATGGAGGCTAATATGTAAACAACAAATTTACTATTTACTGCACTGCACATATAATTCAAATGAAACATATTGTTCAATACACACCACAACAAAATGGTGTTGTTGAGACAAAGAATCACACATTAAAGGAAATGGATAATTGTATGGTCTAAGCTATGGGATTAAGTCTTAACTTTTGGGCTGAAACCATTAATTGTGCTAATTACGTAGTCACTCACACTCCCACCAAGGCACTAAAATATATAACACCGGAATAAGCATGGAGTAACAATAAACCATACGTAAGCCACTTTCATGTGTTTGGTAGTGAAGCATGGGCTCATATTCTTGATGAAAAATGGAAAGAATTGCAGCCTAAGAGTGAAAGTTCATACTTGTTGGTTATTTCGAAGATAGAAAAGGTTATAGACTTCTTCAACCAAAATCTAATGAAATAATTATTAGAAGATATGTTAAATTTGATGAAAATATCTTAGTTTGTGATCATAATTCAACGTTTGTGTCATCCATGGCATGCGAGCCTAATTCAATGTCTCTTCCATCTGCGACCTTTAAGACACCTTTGGTGCTTGTGACACCCTCTGATCCAAACTTCTTTAATAATGTTCCTACTTCAAATTATTCTTATGATAATGATAGTGAGGATGAAAATCCACCTCTTCCTACTTAGTTTTCTCCAGTTACACAAGCACAACCACTTCCTCGATGGGTTCATACAACATGCTAAGCAACTGGTGATCTTCTTGGTGATCCTATAGATCAACATCAAAAAAATTCATAGTTCCATCACACCTCTTCTCTTTTGGCTCAAGTTTAAGAGACTTATGATTTAGAAACATTTGTAGAAGCTTCATGCCATCCAGATTGGGACATAGTTATGGATGAAGAATATTGTTCCTTAATGGCGAGCATTACTTCGGATATTATACCTCTTTTGAAAGGAAGAAAAATTGTCATATGTAAATGGGTATATATAACTAAGTATGCATCCTATGGAAGTGTTGAAATACTTAATGCAAGATTTAGTTGCCAAAGTATTTTCCCAAGTTGAAGGAATTGACTACAATGAAACCTTTTCTCCTATCACCAAAATGAACTCCATCCACATTGTTCTTTCCCTTACCACTTCACATAAATGGGAGGTCCATCAAATGGATGAAAAGTATACCTTCTTGCATGGAGATTTGTAGGAAGAAATTTACATGGAAAAACCTCCTAGCTATGTTCAGAATGACTCCAACCTTGTCTATCACCTTAGGAAATATCTCCATGGACTTAACAAATCTCCTCAAGCTTGGTATGCCAAAATGGATAGATTTCTCCTTGATATTGGTTTTCAAAATGTCATTATGAACCCATTGTCTATACCAAGAAAGTAGGAATCCATCTCATCATCCTTTTTCTTTATGTTGATGACCTTATTCTTACTGGTAGTGACCATAATATTTTAACCCATGTGATATCCAACATTAAGAAGCAATTTGAAACGAAAAACTTAGGACATTTGCACTATTTTCTTGGTCTCCAAGTCCCGCAAACCAAAGAAGAAAATTTTCTTTCTCAATATAAGTATTCATGTGACCTTCTTCACCACTTTCAAGTGGATGATTGTAAACCAACCCCATCTCCCTTCCAGTCTAGATTCAAACTTACTTCCACTTGCACTTCACCTCAAGTAGTTGCCACCTTCTATCGTGAGCTAGTTTGTAGTCTCTTGTACTTGAATCATACATGTCCTGATATTTCCTTTGATGTTGGTATTTTTGTTCGGTATATGCAAACGCCCCAT
Organism: Pseudotsuga menziesii; assembly: GCA_001517045.1. Taxonomy (NCBI): domain Eukaryota; kingdom Viridiplantae; phylum Streptophyta; class Pinopsida; order Pinales; family Pinaceae; genus Pseudotsuga; species Pseudotsuga menziesii. The sequence continues at coordinate 26,794 of LPNX010113480.1, forward strand.
GAAATTCATTAGAAAGAAGGAAAACAGATACTTCGGTATACCCGAGGTACAATTTAGTTTAGGATTTATCACAATTCAGGTGGGGTCCTTTGTTGGTTGGTTTCATCGATTTAGATTGGGTCGATGACCTTGATGATTGAAATTCTACTACAAGTTATGTTTTCAGTATTTGTTATGGACCTACCACTTGGGCTTGTAACAAACAACAATAACTTTCTCTTTCTTCAACAAATTTTTTTTATCCAACTGAAGTTAATGCAAGTCAGGAAGCCTTATGGTCTTGGTATATCCTTTCAGAGTTTGGATAGGAGCAATAGCATCCAACTAATTTTTGGTGTGACAACCAAAGTGCAATCAATATTTCTAAATATCTAGTCAACGTCAATGCAACGAACACATTGATATACATATGCACTTCATCAGAAAGCTTGTTTAGGATCGCGTTCTCAAAGTGCTTGTTTTCCCTACAAACGGTCAAGTTACAAACATCTTCACAAAATTTCTTACATAAGTTAAGTTTTCTAAAGTTTTATCTATGTTACGAGTTTAGGAATTTCTCATTAAGGGGAGATAGGCTCTAATGCCTCCTTTCTTCTCCTATTGTGTCACTTTTGTAAATCCTTCAATCCTATTCAAAGTTGTTTTGAAGAGGGTTTTTAGGATATTTAAACATATAGGAGTTAGTTAAGATCAACTTCGTATAATATGTCTTTAAGCAAATAGTGTTTATTTAGTATGCATTTGTACTTATGTAATTCAACGATCATGATATGTTCTATCCATAGAGTGATCCAACAGTTCATGTTCACCTTGAAGTTAACAACTATTAATCCATGGACCAATACTCGATTGGTCCATGATATCTATTTAAAGAGAATGGAGGGTAATTTTCTCAATGATTGATTGTGAGAAACTCATATGTAACATTTTTTTCTTTGCTTAATATATTGCCTCAAGTAGCTATTGGGACGGGGTTGTGGATTGTTTCCCTCTTTGAGAGTTCTAACCACATAAAAACATGGTGTGTTGATCAATGATATATTTGTGTGGACAGTTGTTGAAAGTGTCCAATCATCTAGAAATATCCTCTATTAATCAAACACTTATAAATATATAATATTAACAATTTTAAATTATTAAGAAATAAAACATGGAAAGGAAACAAGAATCAAGTTATAGCATTTAAATAGCCTAAGTAGGTTGTCCATCCCATGTGATAACCATAGTAGTGACACCCATTTCAGCTAGAGTTACCTTTCCACCCGACCATTTACACCGATCAGACGACCTGGCTCACGTGAGCTTTCACATCACGCGTTGCTGGTCTTCCGATCGATGCAAATGGTCAGGTGGAAAGCTAACGCCCATTCGGCTCGCTACAATGATGTTGGGTCTAAAGAAGGACCGTGAATACATCGGTCGCATGATCAACCATATCAGAAACATGAACGAGAATTCAATTCCCCTAACAGTTCATGCTACGATAAGCATGTTTGAAGACAGAAGCAGTTACAGTACTATGATGGCCAACTCCATTTGGATTATTATGGATATCTATACCAAGGCCATGAAAGGCAATAATCATAACGAATTAGTCTCAAAGGATGCAACAATTTATGTGATTACAATTGTTGAGGATGAAATGGAAATGCATTTACGGAATTCACGCACTAGACACTCCAGAGGATTGACTGATATGAAATAATGTAACGAAGAAGAGAAGGTTAACGACATAGGAGACACCTTGGAAGTCAATTCTCCTTCTCAAGAAGGGATGCGAACCAGGCGAGTCTGTATCAATGAGGATACAAGTTCAAGGTATCCAGAGACAATGAGGACAACACTGCTACAGGTCTATCTCAAAAACATAAGCGTTCCAAGAACCTCCATAATTTATAAACATGGATGACAATGATGAAGAAATCAGGGTGGAGCCTATGAAGCTTGCTGGGAGAACTCATGTGAATCGCCACAATTGATGGACCGAGTAGTTTCTTTTATTTTTTGCAAGAAAAAAAATAAAACCAGAAAAGAACATCCTTAGTCAAAAGCTCTGAATATTAGTCTATATACTCATTTTTTTGGTTTTAGTTAAAGACTGGCTCTGGCCAAACCTTTATTATGCCAAACAGTACAAGTCTAGACGATCTAACAATGAGCTATAGGCTTTCTTTTGCTCATGAAATTCATGTTTTTAATTCTAGACTCTTTAAATCTCTATCATCTCAGAGACTTACAGCTACCAGGTTATTATGTTTTCCTTAAGGAGAGGCACCTAAAAGTTATTCTTTTTGTACATTATGTATCATCATGTACATTAAAAAAATTATAACATTTAAAAAGTTTTAAAGAACTAAACATTTCAATTAAAAAAATCCTATATAATATTAACAAATTATAAATTATTAAAAAAAAAACAAACAAAGCAAGTTATCAAGTAACGCAACATTTAAAAAGATATAAATAATTCAACATTTTAAATAAAAATAAAATAAAAATCCTTTAGTTATGAAAAGACTTGGTTCACCCTACCATTTAAAAGACCTAGAGAGGGTTATGTCACATTACCTTTACCTTTACCATCTTTATTGTTTTGTGTAATGTCCCTTTTTTGAAATTTTATTACAATGAGCAATTTTTCACTTTTTTTTCCTATTTTGACCTTTGACTAGTTTTGATGTCTAGGTCTCCAAATTGGCCCAAATGCTCCCAAATATTCTCAGAAGGTGTATGAATGATATTAAGACTTGAATATTATGTTTAGGGATGATTTATGACCCTCCAAAAACTTTTGCAAGCTGGTTTAATATTCTGGCCAAGGTGGGAGTTTTTACTAGCAAATTGGGGTTCCCATTCCCCCTGGGTAAATGCTGAAAAATGGCTTCTCAAATGATCCCAAACCCACTCGAATTTCTGAACATAGGAAGTGGATTTTTAAAGTACATTGTTAAGGTATTATATGAATCATTATTCAGTTTATACAGGTTGTTATAACCCTCTCCCAAACAGCTACACAATCACTAATTCGACCCTTGGGGAAATGGCATCAAATCTTCTCCCAATGCAATTAAACTGAGTAAGATGACTTCAAATTATTAATTAATGAACTTGAAACTTGTAATAATCCTAAATGACAGTTAATTCATCGTAAATATATCAGAGAGGCATTCTTCCATTCGATGTAATCAGCATTACCATGGCATACAACAATATAGTGGGGAAATGGTCATTGTTTGCTCATTAATATTCACTTTCACATATAAAAATTTGGTATTTAGACCTGAGACTTTTTGAGAATGAATAAAAGAGTATATTAAGCATATTACAATAAAAAATGTACCCAAAGAGTACAATATCTCACCCAAAGCGCAATATCAATATACTGGGGAAATGGTCATTGTTTGCTCATTAAAAATCACTTTCACATACAACCATTTGGTATTTAGAACTCAGATACTTTCTATGAATGAATAATAGAGAATATTAAACTTATTACAATCAGAAATGGATTAGGATAATTTCTCCCAAAGAGTACAATATCTCACCCAAAGCGCAATTCGTGCATGAGCAAGAATATGCAATAAAAACTAGAAATGGTTGAGAGAAAGTGTTGCACTAGAAGGAACCATGAGATTCCTTGTAGCTTACACCTGCAAATAAAAATTCCATTAAATCTCCATGAAATACTTGAGTGGCCTCTCCAAACACCAACTTGGATGAGAATCTTTCCCCCTCGAAATTGGCCAAGGCAAGAAACTAGTCATCCACTAGCTCTGTCAATTCACAAATGAAAATTTCTCAAATGATAAAAAGCTCCTCTATTGGTTGATCCCTGTATTTTATAAACATCTTTAGCCTTTTAAGTTTATCAATCCATCCACAAACTCAATCCAATTCTAAGTAGGGTGTGTGCTCAATATTTGCCATGTGTCCTCCCTTTCCTAGCCTTAAATCTTCCACCAATTCGAGTGGGAACACATTGACCTTCCCCAACTCACACGAGCGCCCTCTTGGATGCCATACTTCAAACTGACATGTTAGAATGTTCAGATCTTAGCCTTCAGGTCTGAAATATGTCATAAATTTCATAGCATCTTCATAATTGGGGTCATATATGCCATAGATGTTAGGGAATCTAGCCCAAGTGTCCAAGAAGCTCCCATTTGACTCTTCCACTTCCATGTAAGTTACATTTCCTTCCCAATTGAAATTATTATGCATATGGCCAAGTGTATTAGCATTATAACTCATCCAAGAACATTAGGCTTACCATGGATTCGAAATTGCAAGAGGACGATGCCATGTGGCAAAAACATTCTAGCTTGTGTGGCCCCCATAATCTCCATGTGTCTCCATGCTCCATTGCCACTTCAATTTTCTCTTGTATTTATTTGATTGGATGCATTATTAAATATTTATTCCATTCTAATTTTTTAACATCATTTATTAGCTCCCTTATTAAAATTCCAAATGTATCCATCCAACCTAGGGAACTAGTAGGATTGATGGAATTGTCCTACTATGCAATTATAAAAATGGGGACATTACTGTCCTCCCCACCCAAGATTGCTTGTCCTCAAGCAATTTAAGATTTGGATGCTACAAAATATTTCATATTCCCAAGTGTCATCCTCATGTGCTACTCCTTCCTTTGCACCCAGTGCTCTGTTATGGTTCTGCTCATTAATTTTCTTTAGCTGCAATTTTAGTAGTGGCACTCATGTACTGCAATTTTGTGTTCCCAAAAGTAAAGAGATGTGTATTGTGCATATTGATATATCATGTAACATCAGCACTAACACCAAAAGGATTAATCAAATCCATAAAAACCAATTTGTGCAAATAATCTTTACCTCCATATTTTGGAAACCTTTTCTGAATTTTCACCCCTTTTTACTTCTATATAATTCTTTGAAGTTAGTGCCGAGTTACCAAAATTTAAGTTTCTTAATATTCTAATAAAATTTCAGATAGGAACCACCATGCTTGTTGCTGCACTACCCTGATTACAATAATCTTCTCAAGTGGTGAATAAATCGCCAATGTTGCTTGTTTCCCCCACAATTGAAACCAAGTGAGACAAAAAATGATCCCAGGGTCCCATATGATCCTGATACATGCATGGTGTGAAATGTCTATGATAAAATGCCATGAAAACAAAGCATGTGAAAATTGAATCCGTCTCTCAAAAGGTCTCCCACATAGGGAACTAGAACACTGCTATGCAAAGATGAACTCAAATAACTGAAGGTTGGTTTGCTTTCTCAAACCAACAACCAAAGTGCTACTCCAAGTGAGATGAAACAAAACAATTACAGGATCCCATTGCTGGTATTTCACCCTTCCAAACATCATGAGTACAATATATAAATCACGAAAGTACATAAAAAAATCATACAAATGTGCATCAAGAAGGTATCTCATCAAAGAATGATGAAAGTGATTGTACATCCATGTAAGTAGATCACCATGTGGCCCATACACACAAGCATCAAGTATTATATCAGATCTACTCCATTGACATAGGTGAGGATCCCATGACCTATAATGATGCTCCAAAAGAATGTAATATGCATCAAAATAATAATCAGCCATGTTTTCTTTCATCCAAGTGAATGAAGAACCTCCACCAAAATCTGAACCAGATAAGGAGCAAAGAAAACATGAAGACTTCAAGTGGCTCAAAGAAGTCTCATCAATACACCCATGAATATGCATATAATCATGAAATAACAGAGGATGTTGCTGCCAATAATAATGTTCCTCAATCATATATCTCTTCACCCAAGTGTGGGATGAAGTTCCTGCAACATCAAATGTACTAGGCAAGGAGCAAGGAAAATCATGAGTCTCCAAGTGACTCAAGTGAACATCATAGGTGCACCCATGTAGATGTGTATCATCATAATGTAACAAAGGATGTTTCTACAATTGTAAAGAATATGGTTATCTAATAATGTCACCATCAAAAGGAGAGATAGAAATTCCATACTCTTCATGTGGCACCATAAAAAAGAAACCTTTAACCCATACTTCATTAGGATGAATGCTGCAAAACTTAGAAGTGTAGGATGTAGGAGAAAGAACCAACTCACCCAAATGATCAGAAAGTGAAAAATTGTCATCATGTGAAGGATCCATAGGGGTAGGAGTATGCACCTCCCTTCAAAATGCAAGAATTTCCTCATGATTTGGTTCCAAGGTAGTGGAATCATACACTTCTTCAAAAAGTGTGCACCCATCTTCAAGAGGCGAATCAAGTTCCTCTTCCGCTTGGCTCTCATCAAGATCATATTCAAATAAATAAAAAACCCACAATTTTCCATGTTTCTCATGATCCCTCATGTCATGAGAAGCCTCTAAGCAATCTACCATATGACAATCTGAAACATAGGAGGAAGAACAAGTATCTTGCAAACTTTTTGAAAGTTGCTCATTTTGAGTTTTGAGCTTTTGAATATCCTCATTATTATTCAAGTATTCTTCATGTAACCATTCATTAAGCTCAACCAAATTATTTCTATCAAAAAACAAAGACATGAAATTACCTTCAATGTCGCACATTTCTCTTTGAATCTTCTCCATGTCTTCAAGGAAGGATTGATCCTCCAATTAAGAAATTTTCCAACAAGAATTTGAAACCAATGATTTAGTATCATGGAGTATGATAAGGGCCTCATGGATATCCATTTCACCCATCTTCAAAGACCCTTCAAGGAAGGATGGTTCATGGGATTGAACCTCATGTTTATCTTTCTTCTTGATTTGATCAACTTCTTGAAGCTCAAGTGGTGATGGGGAATTTGATCCTTGTTCTTCATTATCTGTCTCAAGGTGTTCATCCTCATGCTTATGAGAAATTAGGCTTGCAACAACATTTTCAAATCTGATATCTATGTCACCAACATAGAGTTGTGAGCACCCATCAATAGGTTCTCCTTCATAGTTCAAGGATCCATCAATATATTATCTTTGATTGGAACAACCCCCACTAGTAAGGATTGTGTTATTGTCTTCACCTTCCTATTTATGTTCTTCTCTGCAATCACCTTGAGGTAATTTATGCTTCACTTCATGGTTCTCTATTTCTTTCTTTAATGGTGTATCTAGGATCTTTTCACAAATAGGATGATTTTTTCTCATTTCATGCTCCTCCAAAGTTGTGGATTGCTGATTGTCCCTTAATGAATTCACATTTTCCTTATTGTGACTAAATCCATAATTGACAAGATATTCTTGGAAATAATACCACTCATGAATATCCCCTCTCAAATTTCGATACTCCTAGAGACATGCTCCAATATCTATGGTTGTAATTTATGTAATTGTTGGTCGGGGAGGAAGGAAAGTGGGAATCACGGTTCTATTGTGAAGACAAGACATATCTGCAAATTTTTATTCAATGTATGGTATTAATGAACAGGTTCCAATACTATGCTCTGATACCACTTGTAATGTCCCTTTTTCAAAATTTTATTACAATGACCAATTTTTCATTTTTTTCCCCATTTCGACCTTTGACTAGTTTTGATGTCTAGGTCTCCAAATTGGCCCAAATGCTCCCAAATATTCTCAGAAGGTGTATGAATGATATCAAGAATTGAATACGATGTTCAGGGATGATTTATGACCCTCCAAAAACTTCTGCAATCTGGTTTAATATCTTGGCCCGGTGTGGGAGTTTTTACTAGTAAATTGGGGTTTCCATTCCCCCTGGGTAAATGCTGAAAATAGCTTCTCAAATGCTACCAAACCCACTCAAAGTTTTGAACAGAGGTAGAGTATGTTTAAGGTACATTGTTAAGGTATTATATTCATCATTATTCACTTTATACATACTGTTATAACCCTCTCCCAAACAACTACAAAATCACTAATTCAACCCTTGGGGAAATGGCATCAAATCTTCTCCAAATGCAATTAAACTGAGTAAGATGACTTCGAATTATTAAGTGCTGAACATAAAACTTGTAATAATAATAAATGAGATTCCATTCATCATAAAAATATCAGAGATACATTCTTCCATTCAATATAATTAACATTACCATGGCATACAACGATACAGTGGGGAAATGGTCATTGTTTGCTCGTTAATATTCACTTTTACATATAACCATTTGGTATTTCGACCTGATACTCTTTGAGAATGAATAAAAGATTATATTAATAATATTACAATAAAAAAATCTACCATGATAATCTCTCCCAAAGAGTACAATAGCTCACCGAGAGTGCAATATCAATATAGTGGGGAAATGGTCATTGTTTGCTCATTAAAAATCACTTTCACATACAACCATTTGGTATTTTTACCTGAGAATTTCTGAGAATGAATAATATAGCATATTAAACTTATTACAATCATAAATGTATCAGTATAATCTCTCCCAAAGAGTACAATAGCTCACCCAAAGCGCAATCCCTCCATGAGCAAGAATATGCAATAAAAACTGGAAATGGTTGAGTGAAAGTGTTGCTCTAGAAGGAACCAAAAGATGCCCTTTAACTTACACATGAAAATAAGAACTCCATTAAATATCCATGAAATACCTGAGTGGCCTCTCCAAACACCAACTTGGATGAGAATCTTTCACCCTCGAAATTGGTTAAGGCAAGAAACTAGTCATCCACTAGTTCTCTCAATTCACAAATGCAAATTTCTCAAATGATCAAAAGCTCCTCTATTGGTTGATCCCTCTATTTTATAAACATCCTTAGCCTTATAAGGTTACGGATCCATCCACAAAATCAATCCAATTTGAATTAGGTTGTGTGCTCAAGATTTTCCATGTGTCCTCCCTTTCCTAGCCTTCCATCTTTCCCCAATTCGAGTGGGAACCCGTTGAGCTTCCCCAAATCACATGAGCGCCCTATCGGATGCCATATTTTGACCTGACATGTCAGAATGGTCATATTTCAGCCTTCAGGTCTGCAATATGTCATAAATTTCATAGCATATTCATCATTGGGGTCATAGATGTTATAGATGTTAGGGAATCTAGCCCAAGTGTCAAAGAAGCTCCCATTTGACTCTTCACCTTCCATGTAAGTTACATTTCTTTCTCAATTCGACCCATGATTCATATGGACAAGTGTATTATCCTTCTAACTCATCCAAGAACATTAGGCTAGTTTTCAAAGAAACTCTAAGATCATGATTTCTTTTAAATAAAAATAAAAATTTCAATTTCCATAAAGGTAATGAAAAGTAGGCTGAAAAATTCAACACTCTTTAAGTCATGTACACCAATAAAATGTTGTAAATGAATTTCATAACCAAGTTATAGAAATGAAAGATTTAATGATGATTGGTTTATACTTTTATTTATTTATTTGAGGAGTGCTTGTCAAATTTCTAAGTGAAAAGTTGAACCTAGTTTAACATATTGTAGTTGGTATTAAATTATGAAACAATTTTAATTTTTTTTCACATTGAACCTGGGTGGGGAGGGTAACATTCATTCATCCCAACCACCCAAGCTACAACTAATGGACAAACCAATTTAGTAGTTAATAACCTATTGTAGTTGGTATTTGATTTAATGGTTAATGTATAAATCACATGCAATTATAAATTTTTTATAAATAAAAAAAATCATTTTAGTGTAAAAATTGAACTAGAAACCTTTTGTTCTTTTTAATTTCATGTCGCTTCTTTGGAGAACTTTCTAGAGCGATCAACAATAATTCAAAAATCAGATGGTAAGGCTTCATATGGAATACCAATTCCTTATTGGAATAAGAGGAATCAAATTTATGAAGTCACTTCACTCCCTTTATTAGACCTTCAAGTACAACTACCACCCTTGATGAGGAAAACCCAATACTCTTGTATTTGTATCTATATATATAGGGAGGACGTGATTCATTATTATATACTTCTAAATAGACAATGTTATCCTTTTCCGAAATTGTAGTTTCTAAATTGGCAACATTCTGATAGTCTCCATCCCTAGTGTATGCTTGGTCACATGATTGCTAGCTTTTGGCTTATGTTTATTTCCTTTGTTCCATTTTTTATGAGTGTGCACTTAAGGGAAAGACTCCCATAATTTCCCTATTTATTGGCATATATAACATTAAAATGATATATTCTCATCACCATAGCATAATTCCATCGAAACTTTCCTTCTATAAAAGAAATTTGTCCAAAATACCTTAGATAATATTGATCTTAACACACATTCTAACATACAAAATAATCCAATCTAATTTGTGCAAAGATCTATTTTTATTCTATGACCCAAAGCATTTATGATATCCTTAAAAATTATCAAAATTTAAAATTGAAGTGACATATTGGAAGACAAACCCAAACTAGGATATTGTTATGACATTTACAACTTATTAAAGATTGAGAAATGAATGAATTATAGATCGATAAACCTAAACAACATAAGGTTTTCCATCACCTTACTTGTTGTACTAAGATAAGGATATCAATCGTAACGCACCCTCATGTTACCAACACTCAAGTGACTGATGAATTTTTAGAAAAAATGAAACTTCTAAAAACAAAATACAGAGAACCCCAAACAATTCTTTATTGCAGAAGCATAGTAAAATGTAATATAAAAAGCTTAATGACAGATTAAATTTGATTAAAAAATCATTAAATGTTGATAATTAACAACCCTGATGTTTTAATCCGCCTTCCCGACTTAACCTGCCGATCCCGACCTTGCCAACATCGGCAAGTAGAATTCAACACTGCAAAATTGAAAAATAATAAATCCCTTATGACTTGCCGACCTTAGCATTGGGATGTTGGAAATCGAAATTCAACAACGACCGAACAAACCTCAACAAAGATGTTAGGGTACTCCCAAAGGACCGAACACCAAGAATAGCCACTTCACACAAACAGATCACAGATCAATACACCAATGTTTGTCACGTGGTTAAAACCCTCGAG
>LPNX010113480.1:56271-181176 GCA_001517045.1 Pseudotsuga menziesii
CTGCTCTGGGGTTTTACTTTTCATAATGGAGTTCCATTCTCCCTTACTCCAAATCACTTCATTCTAGACGATGCTCTGCAATGCCATGCCATGCCACTTCAGCATGTTTTCGACTTCCTCCACATCTTTCTCCAGCGCCACATTCCTTCTGGTCTGGCCAAAGCTTAAGCCATCTGTACTGTTCATCTCCTTCTGCGGTTTTGGTCATCAATTGCTTGAATGCGTTTTAAATGTTTAAATCGGAAGTTTATTTGCTTATTCTCTCACCATTGCGGAAAGATAATCAGCTTCAGTCTTGATATTCTTCTCCGATGCATTTGCCTTAATCGGATGATTGTTTGGTTTCGCGTCGGAACGTTTTGTTCTTTCATTCTCCGCCATTGCGGGTGGCAGACTATGAAGTCTCCCGATCATCGCTTTGATTTTTCAACCCCACATTGTGGTTGTCGCCGATCCTTGAGTTGTGGGCTTCCGCCGTTGCGGATGAAAAAGTCACTATCCTTCCGTCGTTGCGGATGAAAAAATCACTATCCTTCCGGCCGTTTAGTTGTTTCTCCTCCGATGAAGAGTTTGCCCATTGTCACCGATCCTTGAGTTGTGGGCTTCCGCCGTTGCGGATGAAAAAAGTCACTATCCTTCCGTCGTTGCGGCTCCTGATTTCGCTATCATGCCGACGATAATATACTGTAATAATATCCGCTATCATGCCGACGATAATATCCTGATTCTGTTATTCCACTATCATGCCGACGATGCTATTCCTGTATAATATACCTGTGTTGCAAAGTTTGACAGAATGACAACATCTTGGCCAACAAACAAATCTTTTCGACAAGAAAAAAGAATTAGATCCAATTTATGATAACAAATCCTTTTTTAAGAAATAGCATGAAAGTTTGTTTTTTTAACATGAAAAATGCATAAAAAATATATTTTAATTAGAAGTTTTAGTCTCCACTCAAACTCAATTTTGCTACACGTAAATGTTTAGGAGTTAAATTATTTTAATCTTTCAAAATATATGATTAACATGATTAAGCATTGACTTCAGCCATGACAAGGCATGTCAAGTCACTGTCTTTCAAAGTGAATATTGAACATGAAATAAAACACTAACATTCCAAAACTAATGTTAATGTAATCTTCACATTATATCATAGTGTTTAAGTTTGTTAAAAAAAATTACCCAATATCCTAAGTTTTAATAATAATAAAAATACATCCTGGCCTCGATATGAGGCTAAGACTACGAAAATATTGATGGTCTAGAAAAAAAAGTACAAATATTTGATTGGTGAACTAAAATTACAAATATTTGATTAGTGACATAAAAGTGTTCTCCATAAGCTAAAAGTATTATTATGTGTCATTTTAATTTTAAAAACTGTATATGGATTCATAAAGTCCCTCTCAAGGAACTAATAATATTTTGATACTAATGTTGAATGTAGTTTTATGTCACATATTATGTCTTGCTCATAAAATTTAGATATACAACAACATGACAATAAATTTACAACAATATGACAATAAACTTCTACAGTGACATTGTGAACTCATTGTCATTTCTTTGATTTTACTTCAAAGATACATCTTTTTTATTTATAATTGTACGTTGAAGAGTGAGGTATACTCTATAATTTAAGTGAAGTGAAAAAGATGTAGTATTGAACAATGAGGTATACTCTGTAATTTAAGTGAAAGAGATGCAATGTATAAGTATTAATAAATCAAAATTTAAAATGTCAAAATAATGTGAAGAAAAATTTATTTCGTTTTTTCTATAATATAACATAAATTTTCCCATATGATATAGTATAAAATAAATGAAACTAATTAATATAAATTTATTTTGTAAAAAATTAAATTATAATATTATATAATATATTATTCAGTTAAAATTAAGTAGTTTTAGTTTTTAACACATTAAAACAATAATTTATCAAATTTTAATATAAATAACTGATCAATTTAAAATTAAATAGTTTTAGTTTTCAACACATTAAAATAATAATTTATGAAATTTCAATGTAAACAATTTATCAAATTTCAACATTTTGGATGTAAAAAAAATTATATATCAAAACTCTTAAATTTGTTGTGCTACTTTGTTGCACAACCAGCCCTTACCCTTCACATCATTCAAATTTGCGTTAAATTGATCTTTATTGCATCATTGATTTAATATGACTCAAGCCACATAGCATCATCTTAATGAATTGTTAACTTAGGATTGGGCATGCAACCATAACAATGACTCATTAATCTACATCAAGGACATGCCACAACCTATAGGGTTAATGCACTTAGACAAACAGGGAACCAAGCATGACCAACCCCATGCGTGTTCGAATTGACACAATTTGAACAAATGAGACAACGATAATTTTCAACTAATATGTGTGGTTGATCATTAAGGATTCCTTCTTTTGATTGCTTAATCTTTCTTATTCCATAGAAGCATGTGAAAATAACAATAACAAGTAATTGAACAATCAAATAAGTAACTTAAAAGAAACAAAAATCAATTTATAGATTTGTACATAGAATTTGAAAGAGCCTAAAATATACAAATCAATGTGTTTATTAAAAACGCTCTCTCGAATTGTATTATTTGCAAGATCAAACTCATACCATCATTATTTTACACCACTAGAAATACAATATACTCACAACATCATTCTTTAATACCACTAGAATTACAGTATACTCACAACAATAATGGATCCTTGCCACTTTTATAGCTCTTTTTTATATTAAAAATCATATTTACACATAATCACTTTTTATTGTTTTGGTTAATGATTTGATTATCTTTCTAAATATTTGATAAGTTTATGCATAGAAGTCCTAACCACCAGAAGTTTTTTTTTCAAAAGAAAAAAAGTTGTAACTTGTTATTCATAGACATAATCAAAGTTACATAATCACGTCCATCTAATACATATTACCAATACCTGCATCCCCTAAAAACAAAAAACCATACTGATCCAACAAAACATAATACATCCAACTAATCAAGCTAAATAGACCATCCAGTCTAAGGCCCCAAAAGACCAATCAGGCCAAAAAAGGACTAACAACTACAAAAAACCAACAGAGCTTATACTCAAAATACATAGTAAAGGACATAATATATGAGCTCCCCATCCAAATATTCAGAGAAACTAACATAACCAGACATATCCCCAATAAACTACTTCGAGATTCTATCCGCCTCCTCATTAAAATTATAGTAAATATGTCGAAAAGACATAGAAAGAAACCGTAACATTTCCATCTGAATCCTCTTCATCCATTATAATGAGAACAAATACTGTATGGAGTTTTTATCATCAATCCAATTAATAACCACTTTAGAATCTCCAACAACACTCAAATCTAGGATACCGCGTTTACTAGCAAACCACAACAATCGCCAAAAGTTCTACAAAAGTATTAGTACCCAAACCAAGACTCATACTCAATTTGACATAATGGTTTCTTCTCAAATACAAAACCGTTCATGCACCACATAAACCATCTTGCTGAGCACCTTAAAAAAAACAAGAGGATAATCATCCAAAAAAGAAGGCCTAATCAGAACCTTAGGCTTCTTAAGACCTTCAGCTTTTTGTCATTCCTTCACTACAACAACATACTTGATGACAATGAGATGAACTGATGGATTCAAGTCTTGAAAAATCACTCTATTCCTCATCTTCCATAATTCCCAAACCACAAAAAAGGGAAGGTCTTTATGCTTGAACCTCAAACCTGTCCACAATTTAAATTTTTCCTCTAGACTAATCCTGTTCCAAACAGCTTGAACAGAAAACATTATGCAAATCTCTAACCATACAACTTTGAAAAAAGAGCAATGTACGAACAAATCAAAGACAATTTCCAGATCATTCATGCACAAGACACAAATACCCGAGCCACTCATACCTCTCTTTTGCAAAGTATCCCAGGTTAAAATCTTACCATTTAAAACCAGCCACCAAAAACATTTAATCTTTAAAGGAATATGTCTGTTCCACAAGCATTTTGTCCACCACATTGTATTTTGTACCAACCAATCCTCCACCAAATTATTATAGGCAAGCTTAGTCGTAATATCACCACTCCTCTTATTTAGTTCCCGAATGATACAATCTCTTTGTTTTATTAACCAAATACTTGCCCGATATAAGGATAACGTATAGTGTTCCCATTCCTTTGCAATAGACAAAGGCAAATTCAATTGATGAGCCGTCTTCCAATAACCATCAATGCAATCTTGTCCATTCTGAACCCGTGCTAGAACCCAAAATATTCCTCTTATGTAATTCAGAAACCAAATGCCTGGAAAGAATAAAATTACCTTCATGATTGGAAATAAGGTCAATACCTGCAAACACTTCCAAATGACAACCAACCTTCCAGCAGAGATGATTACTCGGAATAGGGAGCACTTTAAGAAAGCTTCTCTAAATGAGGAAAGTGTCATGATATTTTTGCACCGGTTTCTGAAGCTAGTCGAGAATAGAAGGGAGCTTAATATATTTAGCAAAAATAAATCTGCTCCACAAACTATTTGAAAACAAAGCACACCAAAGGATTTTAGCACATAAAGCTATATTAAACCATGACAATTTTTTAATTCCCCAACCATCACTTTGCTTTGGCAATGCAATAATCTCCAAAACAACAAGACAGAATTTAGTTCTATCCAAGCTACCAGCCCACAAGAAATGAAAATTTCTGCTTTTGATTTGAGTAACCACCTTTTATGGAGCAATAAACAAAGAGAATCAATACACGGGAATACTCTAAATCACTGCACAACCTAAAACCAATCTTCCACCGGAGGAAATCCACTTATAGCACCAAACATTAATTCTTTTGTCCACCCTTTTTAATAACCAATTCCAATCCACTATCCAGTAAGAGTTTGGTTTAAGAAAGTACCCTAGCTATTTTAGACATCCATTTTTAAGGAAAACAAAGAGCAACTTAAGCACAAAGCTCTTCATCATCACAATTATATGAAAAGAAGACTTTTGTTTGCTTATCACCATACCAAAGGTCGAACAAAAAGATTCAAAAATTTCTTTTAAAACTCTCCATTCACCAACAGATCCATGACCAAAAATCAATATATCGTCCAAATATAAAGATGAGTAATAGTCATAGACTCTTTGAATTTTTAGTACCTTTAATCTTTTTCTTCTTTTTTCCTCCAATATAAGCTTGCTCAAACCTTCAATAACCAACAGAAACGACAAGGGGGAAAGAGGACACCCATGTCTCAAACCTCTACAAGTTTTGAAAAAAGTAGTAGGAGAGCCATTGACCAAAACAACAAAAGATGCAAAAGAAATACACCCCTTAATCCAGCAAGTCACCTCATAAGGCAAACCAATTTGAAGGAGGATGAAACGAAAGAAGACCAATCCACTCTATCGTAAGCTTTGACCAAATCAACCTTCAAATAAAAGCTTTTAACATCTTACTCTTAATACATTGAGCAATACCAACATCATTCAATATCTGTCTCTTAGGCAGAAAACCAAACTGTTCTGCTGAAATACGTGTACCCAAAGCAGCTCTTATCATGTTTACAATAATCTTCGTAATAATCTTATAAATAAGATTACATAAAGATATTGGCCTAAAGTCATTAAAAGTTGAGGCTGGTCTCCCTTAAAAATAAGAGCAATAGAAGTAGAATTCATACCTAAAGGAATCAGGCTTAATCTTCTAGACTCATTAATGACCTGGTTAATTCACATCTCACCAACTCAAAGAAATGGACAAAAAATTCCACTAACCATTCATTACGTCTGGGGCTTTTCGATTTAGCAAATTGAGATAAGACCCCTTTAACTTCAAACCAACCTCAACAACAATAACCTAGATATCTTCCTCAATGAACTTTGGAAACAATTTTAAAATGTTAAGCTATTGTTCCATATTTGAGATATTAGATCACGGGTTGATTGGGATTTAGTTTCTTTAAACGTTCTTTAAAGTTTTAAAATTAATGTTAAAAGTGATATATAGTTGTCTTTTTGGCTGCAATGTCAAATGATGTGTTTACTTTTATCAAACTCGTATTTTATTTGTATATATTTTAGTGGTGGAATGTTTTAATCTAATTTTCTAGATTAGATCAGTTTATTGGCATATTTTGGCATTCACGTGGTATGTTCATTGGTGAGGTTATAATCTTTTTTAAGTCATAAGGAAACTCTATGTACAATGGGATATTGATCATTTGCTTAACATATACTTGGTTTTGAACTTGTGATCTTGTGGAGGTTTAAAGAATTGAAAGAGTTATGGCTAATCGACTTATCTATATGTTTAAGTTAATCAAAATTTATACTCGATATTATATGCACTAACGAGAAACATGTTAAGCATAAATATCAACGATTCATTAATAAAGTTATAGATTGAGTGTGATTTTGTCTATTAAATTTTGTTTTTCAATGTAATTGATACAACTTGAATTACACATTTCCATTTTTTTCAATGTAATTGACACAACTTGAATTACACATTTCCATTCTCAATGTAGTCTACCTCACTTAAGTAAAAAAATAAAAAATGCAGATGAGTTTGGGTGTAAGATAGCTACTACTTGGTACCAATGTTAGTAATAATGTGAAAGAGAGTGCTATCACATCAACTCAATTTCCATCTCAAAGTCATCATCAAAATTTATAAATCTTTTAGTAAGGAATGCCTTATAAACCACCTTTAATTGCATTCATGTAGTATCATTCACAACATTTACACTCAATGCACATACAATTAACAAATTATTAACATGGAACTAAATCGCAACAACTTTTTTTGTAAATCAAAACAAAATTATATGATTTATAAAAAATGTCCAAATAGAGGCCCCTTATTCACCATGGAGAAGTATACAATTGTTGCATGATATCAAAACCATGTCTCCCTCCAATTGATGAATAACCGGTTTGTCAAACAAATATGTGACCCAACTTAACAGATTCAAGAAGTTAGGGACATGTCCTCTAATTAAAAGCACTTATTAAGGAGTGTACGTCTCGATTTCCACTCTTTTTCCATGTAGTCCCTTGACTTTGGTCCAATCATCAATTGTTTTTTTTTGCATCTATTGAAGAATTGAATCATCTCTTATCCGAGGAATCTCATGTATGTCTCCTCTTTCCCATTTCATATAAACTTCTATGCTTAGGAATCAACAAGAGGTGAGTTTCCTCATGAGCTATTGTTGTAACATCATTTTTTCCATTTATCTTAACCATTAGCATAGTTGTAGTGGTTAAAGGCACAAGTTCAAAATCCTCTAGACTTTTATTTGGCTATTCCCAATGTTGGTTCATCTTTGAGACTTTTCATTAGGTATACTTCCTATTTTTTCCTTTTGAAACCTCAAAATATTTTGCATTCAGGTCAAAGCAAACTCTGTAATGTATGGTAATTATTTCTTTAATTTTCACCAAGTACCCAGGGTGAGTGGCATGGAGGAAAATTATGAAATCTAGAGAATTCCGAGTTGTAAAACCCAAAATAAAATTCCATGCCCAAAATAAATTTTATAACACCAAGATCCTTCATATCAAACTTAGATGACAACTATGATTTAACATCCTTGATGATTTCCTTGTTGTTTCCAATTATCAACATATCATCAACATATTATACCACATAAATAAATTGATCACCAACTTTATTGAAAACACACAATGATAACCTTTGTTTCTTGAAAATACAGGTACCAATATATAAGTATCAAACTTTTGATACCACATTCTTGGATATTACTTCAATACATATAGGGATTTTTTCATCTCACAAACCAACACCTTCTTTCACTTCATCGTAAATCCTTATGGCCATTTCATATAGATTTTTTCTTCAGGGTCCTCATATAAGAATGTTGTATTCACATACATTTTCTCTACATCAAAGTCAAATGCAACAATGGCGAACAAAATAATTCTATTTAAAGTTAACTTAGCAATAGGAGAAAAAACCTCTTAAAAAGCAATTCCCTCCACCTAGGAATATATGTTTGCTACCAAGTTAGATTTATACTTCTCCACTTTACAATTTGCAATGAACATCTTCTTGAACACTAATTTGCTACCAATATGTTTTCTTCCAGCATACAACTCAACCAAATTCCATGCCTCGTTTTTTTTCCAAGGCCTCCATTTCTTCAAGCATTGCTTTCTTCTAGAGTTTACTTTATCATGAATCAATTTCCTCCCTAATAGTCCTATGATCATTATCAATAACAGATCAAACAAAGGTATAACAAAAATCAAGTGGAGTATTATTACCTTTATGATTTCTTCGCTCTCAAGTCAATCTCCCCAAAAGTTTGCATGTGGTTCTTTGTCTTCTAGTTCATCTTATTATTTTGGGTCAGATTCTTAATCCTCCTACTCAAACTACATATTCTACAGTGTTTATTCTAACGATTATTCATCCTATTTAGGGGCATTTTTTTACCTCTATAAATATTACATCCCGACTATAAACAATATTATTTGTTACCAAGTTCGAAATATTGTATCCTTTTACACCATCTTTACAACCAATAAAGATACACTTTTGTGTGTTATTATCCAACTACTTCATTTATCCTCTGAAAAATAAACATTAGCATCACAACTAAAAACTCTAAGATGTTCAATAGAAATTTTCTTACCATACCATTCTTCATGTAGTTTTAACAACTAACACTAACGTAGGTGATTAATTTTACTAGGTAACATGCAATATCCATTGACTTTGCCCAATTTTTTTGTGCTAACCCTACACCACTAGGCATACTTCTTGTTTTTTCCATCAATGTCCTATTCATTATTTCTAAAACTCAATTCTATTGAGGGTTATATAGACTTGTCTTAGGTCTTTTCATTTCTTATTTTTTATATAACTCCTTGAATTCATTTCGATAGAGCACTTCACCATTATCTATCCTCAACACCTTTATCTTTGTTTCTATTTGATTTCCACAAGATCCTTAAAAGGCTTAGAACTTAATAAAACCCTCAAATTCCTACGGAAGGAAATATATCCATTTATTCCTAGAGAAATGATCTATAAATGAGACATCATATTTAGAATTACCCAGAGATGGAACATGCATAGATCTAAACACATCATTGCACATCGACTACAAAATCCCTTCTACTATTTTAGAACCAATATGGAGTTTCACCCAATTTTGTACACAATGATCATAAAAATCAAATTCTAAGAAATAGTAAAAAATCCTTCAACCATACCTTTATTGTGCAAAATTTGAAGGCCATTCTCTCTGGTATGTCCCAATCTTTGATGCCAAATAATTTCCTTCTCTGTAGGGATAGTAGGGTTCCTCTTGTATTCGTCTTTGCTCACATTAAGGACAATAGAATAGCAACACCCATCAATCATAGTGTTTATCAACAACATGTATAGTGTTCAAATCCAAACTTATCTTACTAGCACCATTGATCCTTGAAATGTCTTGCATACCTTCTTTTCAAATATTGTCTACACACTTGCATCACTCATCATGCTCAAGGATGTCAGCTTTCTGACCGACCTGGAATATGTATAACTCTGAGGTGGGTTTAAATCCTTCCACCTTAAAGTATAAACTTGGCCCTTCCATGTCCCATGATATTTGATATTGAGTCATCTCCAAAGAGGAGATCACCTCCTTCATACTTTTAATATTTACAAAACCACTCTCCATGGGGAGCCATATGAAAAGAAGTACTTGAGTTGATCAACCATGCATCATTATCTGAGTTTGTACTTGTAGGTTCCAAGTACACACCATCTCCTTCTTTTGAGCTCTTCTCTTCTACAGAAATAGAATCATCAAATCCCTTACTTTAATCAATATTTTTAGGTCTACAATCTTTCTTCATATGCTCAACTTTACCATATTTCCAACATTTCTTTATAATTTTTCTAGAAGATTTAGACCTCCCTCTAGACTTCAATTTGTCCCCAGACTTAATTTTATTTATGTCATAGGAATGTCCTCTCACAAACAAGGCATACTTGGTTATACCCTTCATGAATTTTCTTCACATTTATTATGATAACAAGGATGCAACTACATCCTCAAGATTTAGTGTAGATTGGGTAGTACTCCCAATTGCTACAACTAGATTATCCCCTGAATCTAGCAAAAAACATAAGAAAGTAATACGCTTATCTTCTTCAAACATTTTAATATTAAGAAAATCCAACTAGCTTACCAAAATGTGAAATGCATTAAGTTGTTTTTTCATGTAATCAACATGATTCAACCTAAGAGGTATAGTTTTCTTCGAAAGAAACAATTTTTTTACCGGGCACTTTGACAAATACAAAATTTCCCTTAGCTTCTTTCGCGAATCCTTTGCATTGGCATCTCCTAAGACATTCAACTACATTGAATCTAAAAGGCACAAGTAAATAGTATTGTTCACCTTCCTATCCAATTTTTCCCAACCTTCTTTTTCGATACCCATGGGTTTGTTTTCCAATTGATCTAAATATCCACAAGAATATATTCCATGTTCAACTTTCATAATTTGAAGCTCTAGTAGTTAAATTTATCTATCTCTTTTCTTGAACTAATTACAATTTTCCTTCACACATATTCACCTACACAAAGCTCCCACTCAAGAATATGTTTATCACAAACCCAAGATGTGTTTTTTGTTCAATAAAATATATACACGAGCAACAAAGTCGTCCCCCTAAAGATGATAACCTGGTTTAGATACCAAATGAATAGAATGAGAAACATATTCGATCGAAGCAACACTAATAGAATATTGAAATATAAAAAACAATGGCACATTGACACACAATATACAAAATGATTTACCCTAGAAACCTTAACCAAGAAAACCACCCTAACTCGTAGTTTCACCTTTATATCTCCTTGTATTTATTTACTCATCCATAGTACCAAATTTAAGTATTGTGTGACATAGAATAAACCTAATCCTCTAACCAGGACAAGATTACAACCCCAATTCCTTAACCAAGATTAGATTACAAACATGTATAAAGCTATGTGCTAAAACTATTCCCAAAAAAAACATAAATATACTTATAATAACCTCTTAAAAAAATATAAAAAAACTAAAAGGAAAAAATATAAATTTACAACCATCTAAACATGTAAGGATGTATAATCTATATTTGCATTAAGAATACAACACATCCCACACATAATAAACTATCATTTGCACCGAGAGGTGCAAAGGAAAGTCGAGAGGGTAAAAATATCGTGTCTTTTTGCAACTGAACCTTTTTGTAATTGAGTATTTATGCAACTTCTTTTTTTGGTTTTTCGGATTGCGGAAGGGCTAATTTTTTTATATATACGTTTGTGTTTCTGCAACTTGCATTCTACATTTGTAAATACGATTGTACAAATATATTTTTTTTCGAGGGGGGGGGTTGGAAATCAATTTCCCACAACTGGCAACCCACAATGCAGATTGCGGAATGTTCGAATTTATTGGTTTGACAAAGTTTTGAAATTATTTTCAAAACAAGGTTTTATGTTTTCAGTTCCTCCTTCCACATTTCACAATGGGGATTGTGAAAAGCAAAAAAGTTGTTTTTTCACTTTTTTCCCTTTTTCGATTCCGCAAGTCACCTACCTGCAATCCACAAATGTTTCGCGAATTGTGGATTGCAGAACTTTAATTTTTTTTTCCTAATCGCTAATATCATCCCACATTCTGGAACCCGAAAATGCGGATTGTGGATTGCGGAAATCAAAATATATAAATCTTTTGGTTGTTTTTCATCTTCGCATTTTATTTGTCGATCCAATCTCAATCGTCCATTTTTTGTCGGTTGTGGGTTGCGGACAAACACCTGTCAAGTTGTGATGAACACTTATCAATAAAATCATCCGTTTTAGTTTTTCGCTTTAATCTCAAATGTCCATTTTTTGTGGGTTGCAGATTCATCCTTGTTAGATGCCCTCATAATTGGATTGTTTCTTATTTGCTTCTATATCACTAGAAAAAAGGATTTTGACTGTAATGAGATTGTTATGTTGGGTGTGTTAAAATTCCATGCAATAGCATTGTCTTGTTATTATCATTTTTAACTCCATGCTCAATGTGTACTTTCCTTGTTTCAACCAGCAACAATCTTACATTTATTTATTGTTCATATATTTGGTCTTGTGAAAACAATTATTGAGATATCCCTATCTAGAAAGAAAGAACCCAGCTTCTTTCCTAAAGCTTGATTCTATGGTTAGCTTGAGATTTACCCGTTTAGAACTAGGGGTACATTTTGAGTGTTAAGAAGAAGATCAAGTTCGGTTGAAGATAGATCGAGTTGATTGAATGATCTATGTGGAGGATGAAGCTATAGAGGTTGCATATCTATATAAGGAGATAAAGTCCAGATAGACCAAGAGTCAAAGTTTTCTTTTAATTAATGTTTGTCTTTCCGCAACCTGCAACCCGCAAATTATTACGGAATGGAGGTTATGGAAATCGTTTTCAAAATAAAGTTTTTATTTTTAGGTTCTGGAAGTGGAAAAGTCTATTTTAGCGTGTTTTTCTTTTTTCGTTTCCGCAACCCGCAATGTGGATTGCAGATTGTGGAAACTCAATAAAAATCACACTTGCAACCTTCCTCACCTGCAACCCGCAACCCACAAATTCTTGTGGATTATGGAATGCGAAACTTTAACAATTTTCACAGGATCAATAATTTCATTCCACATTCTGCAATCCGCATTGCGGACTTGTCGAAGTCGGTTCGGACTTGTCGAAGTCGGTTTAGACTTGTCGAAGTCGATGTTGAACCTGTCGAAGTAGTCAAAGTAGTTGAAGTGATAGACTTTGTCAAAGTTCGACAACACGCCAAATGTCGGTTGGATCATATAGAGATTCATATGCCTAATATTATGAATTGTCAGCATTTATGTTGATTGTTTTTCCCTCGTTTCAAATAACAAAGTTCATAAGATATGAATATAGAGCATGCATGATTGTTCATAAGATATGAATATAGAGCATGCATGATTGTTTTACAAAATATGAACATAGAGTTGCATGATTGTTTCATTAGATATGAATATAAGGCATGCATGATTATTTCCATATGAACATAGAGCTGCATGATTGATTCATAAGATATGAATTTTATGATTGTTCAAAAAGATATGAATAGAGTTGCATGATTATTCATGAATTTTGGGTTGCATGATTATTTGATTATAATATAGTTTTATAAAGTCAGATTTTGTTTCATTACAATTTGTATTCCTTTGATTAGGAATGGTGTTATAGTATAAACATGATTAAAAACATATATTATAGTATTTCTATTTTATTGGTAAATATAAAAAATTATGTTAAGAAGAATAAGGGTTTGCATAAATCTTTATAAGATCTAAATATAATATTGATATAGAACTACAAAATAATACATGAAATATGAAAGGGGTTATGTCAAAACATTGATTTAATGTGTATATAACTATATGAACCACTGCAAATACATTGAGGTATTCATGTGTTTAAAATTCATGAGATATGGTTATACTGAAACATTGGTTAAAATGTTTTGCATGTTAGTGTGTGGTGTTTGCCATTTTATTGAAATGACTGGATTATGCAATATTAGTAATAACTTGATTCAATTTGGCTTGTGGGGAAAAACTATATGCCTTGGCCTACAAGTAAAAATGAAATTTATTGAACAAATACTAATTTTTATTGTTGGTTTTAAAAGAGACTTGGATACTATGAAGCAAGAAGCTTTGGGTAGCATATCAGGAGGTTCCTATGTATTAGGAAGAAGTCAGAATGGAAGCCCTAATCCTATTATGAGAGATGTTAAGAATCTTGCAGATAATTAAATTATCTTATTTACATTCATGTGTCAAGAAGAGCTTCATACATATATGAACATGAAGTCTCCGTGATGGAGAACCCATATTATGATTCTCACATTCACATGGTGAGAGGGAGTAGCTAGAGTCACTAGCTACTGATGAACCGGTATAACTAGTTGATGTACCTTCTGTGAAAAAAGAGACCTACATGATTCAGAAGGAGGCTCAGAACAATATTCAAGAATATTTTTATGATTCTTATGATTAGTGGTGTGGCAGTCAATAGGCAAAGATTTTCCTCAGCTAAGGAAAATGTGTAGTAAAAGAGCTTGAAGAGTTTCAGGATGACGGACTACAAATCCATGGCCACACATATGAAGGTAAATATGAAATTTTATAATTCTTATTTCATATTTGGAAGATCTCAAGTCAGTTGAGATGTATTTAGTTAGTCACAAGTCTTGGGATCTGTTATGTGCTTTACAGTCTGTACATAGACATGTACATACCATGTGTCATGGTACCTACTTGGTACAAGTGTATGTGGACTCGGATATGTCTTGGTTAGTGAAATAGAGTTTCAAAGATATATGAAATATGACTAGTATAGTGATCAAGGAAGATCACATGTGTTGCAGATATAGCATGTTGAAAAGCAGTAAAGATTTTGAGGTTTCTAGTCAGTTATATTCAAGACATGGTACAATCCACATATGAACAACATTTCCATCATTCTAACTAATCCTCTGTCCGGGACAAGCTTGGTATAGTACATAATAACTCATCTAGTTGAAGAGGGAGTGTTGATGTGTCTTCACAGACAGTAGCAGATAAAGTCCCCACCAGTTAGTCATGGTACATGACTCAGGTAGCCAAGGTTTGTGATACCTTATGGAGAGAATCCACATGATCAGAGACATGGTCAGAGTCTTAGAGACTATTGATACTCAAGAAGAGTTATAGTCTGTAATGTTAGAGAACAGTTAAACCTACCGGAGAGGTAGTTGGGGTAGTATAGTATAAAGAGAAGAATCACTAAGAAAGTGATTAGGCCTTGAAGAACATCACAAAGAATGGAAAGCTCATAGAGAAATTCTCTAGATAACAGAAGATTCAAGAAATCAACAAATGTTGAAGAGTGAAAGAAAATATGAGACTTTATTTCTACCTGTTATTACACATTTGATGTCTAATGTTGTATGTGATGGATTTAAAATCCATGGTTTCTATATTAGAGAAACTTTATTCGGGATTGGATCCAGATGATGCTATCATGTGTAAGTAGTTGGTTGGTTTTTTAGAAGACCTCTTGTATTTTACACTTACTACTAAGCATATGTTTGAGTACCTTTGGGGTACATTAGAATAGGGTATTTATTACATGGAAGACCTATTATATGATTGTGTTATCCATCTATTTTTTTAGCCTGAGATAAGCGTTGTAATTTGCAGCTAGTACTACAAAAGCTAAGTCCATTGCAACTAGTACTACATAAGCAAGATATATGTCTGAGATTACTTTAGAAGCAAAATGTATTTTGCAGATAGTACTACATACTAAGGTGTAGTGTATCTTGGGAAGCTACCCACTGGCGTGAAATACTTGATCCTACATCCATTAGGTGTTAATAGTCAAGATTTCTGAAATACCCTATATATATGTTATGATAAAACACCTTGAGATGAAGTTTTACTTCATTGAAGTCATGGTCATGTAAAATTAATTCCAGTACATAGCTATTGATGAGACGATTGCAAATTTGTGACAAGCCTCTATTTGTGATGAAGTTCTGACACTTCCGAGATAAGTTTGGTGTGGTAGTAAATTCATGGTATGGAAGAGAATGTCTCCCTCACTGAGAGGGAGTGTTGATAGTACAACTTTGGGAGTTATTCTCCATGACCTTATGTTGTATTTAAGGTATGAGACTTGTGTTGTAATCAAGTTTGGAATCTATGTTGTAATTAGATTCATATCTTCTCCATGACCTTATGTTGTATTAAGGTCTGAGACTTGTGTTGTATCAAGTCCGGAACTTATATTATATTAATTTCACATGACATTGTAATATTCAGGAGAGATGCTTGTACTAGGATCTTATATTTAAGATCATGACCTTGTATCAAGGTTGAGACTTGTGTTGTATCAAGTATAGACTTGTGTTGTATCAAGTCAAATGATTCTCATAGACGCTACCCTATTAGATGGTTCTCCTTAACTGGAGATTGTCTTGTGTTGTATCAAGAAGGATATTGTGTTGTATCAAGACATATCTTGTGTTGTATCAAGATCACATGACTTATGTTGTATTAAGTCTCAAGGTTATACTATGTAATGTATGGCTAGTCATGGTCACCGATGCTACGGGTATCATTTAGGATTAGCTACCCCTAGAGTGATTTACTTTAGCATGTGACTACATGATCCAGGGTAATACATATGATCATAGGTTCATAAACAATATTATGAGTATGATATGATATGATATAGAATTAATGAAACACATATGGACCATGCATAGATAATTAATATGAGCACATATATGGAGAGAGAATTTGAATTGCCCATGTATTCCTCCATGAGAACTTGAATTAATAAGACATCACTTGAGTCTCAGTTGTTATAAAACAAGTTCAGTTAATTAAGGAATCAACTCTTTAATTTATGCAAGTGGTTGTTGAAGATGACACTAATGGAGAAGCACTAGTTTCATTCAATTCATCCCAGTTCCATTCAGTTTAGATTAGTTACATTCAGTTATGTTTAGTTACATTTAGTTATGTCCAGTTCAGATCAGTTACATTCAGTTATGTTCAGTTACATTCAATTCTGTTCAGTTACATTCAGTTCTGTTCAATTACATTCAGTTATATTTAGTTACATTAAGTTTTGTTTAGTTACATTCAGTTATGTTCAGTTACATGCAGTTCCATTCAGATCAGTTCATTTCATTCAGTTAACAACTCAGTTAGAGTTAGTTAAACTCGGTGAATTAATTGAAGGCACATATCTTCATTGTGGGAGATAATTATGAGTTCCATCTTGGAACCAGGTCAATGGGGGACACATGGTTAAAGATGTGTAAGTGTTCTCAGTGTTAACTACTTACTAAAGCATGCCATATTCACTACCTTCCTTGTATGACCTAATTTGACTTGTTATTAAAGTGTTATGTACTTGGCAAGATCATCACAGTGTTCCATTCGATTTCTCCTCTCTTGTGATCTCAGTGAAAGCAGTCTTCTATTATGTTGTAATCATTCTGTGTCGATTATCAATCATACTCTAAGGTTGTTTGTTGGGTTTTTAATCCTCCAAATCAATGAAGGGTTTTCCCAGGGTATATCCTGTGTTCTATGGTTTGATTTATTTATGTCTTTAGATTATTTATGAGATCTATCTGCACTGTAATTGTGGATTAAAGTTTTAAAGTTCAAGTTTCTTCATATTTGCTCAAACACTAACATTTCCCACCCTTCATCGGTCGACAAACACTAGCCAAATTTAATGGCCCATGCATTCTAGCCATTGAAATATGTAATGATGGCTAACCCTTGACAAGGTAGTGGGGTTGTCAATATTCAGTAAACAACGTGTGCCAAAGGCTATCCTCCCTTCATCCACTTCTATTATCCCACTCTGCATGTTACCCATGGACTTAGTGCATGCATTCAAGGTGGGGCATAATTGGGCCTCCATCACGTGCTTCGATTAGGTCGAACACATCCCATCGTGTTATCATAGAGGTGGTCGATTAGGTCAAACAAAAAACCCACAGTACATTCACGCAATGGGTTATAAAATATGGACCTATTTATTCCATTCGCACTAGAGCCATGCCTATTGTAGTTCTTAATTCGTCACAGTTGGCCAAAGAAGTGAATCCATGGTTGTTTGCGGCTTTTCCAGTTAACACCAGATTTATTCAAGTTCCCCTGCTGTGGATTTTCAAGAAATTGCTTAGGTATGCTTGTTTGTATTTATTAGAGTTAAAACAACTATAAAATCTTACAACTTATATGTAATATTCTCTTAAGCTAATGTTTCCTTGCTTGAAATCTTGGCATAGAGAGAGTGAGTGTTGTGTAGAAGTCTCCATATGTTGGTTGCGTGTTTGTTTTTTATATCATTATAAAGCAGCGCCAATGTCTTCCTGTGTAGGCATCCCCATTTTTTATGGTTGCATAAATTTTAGGAAAAATATACTTATGTGCTACCTTTCCCATGTCTGGTAAATAAATTTCATGGTTCTCGTAAAAAAGTTTTGAGGTTCTGGGGTTGATTTTGAGATCCCAAAACTCCAAGAGCATGGTGGAATCAAGAAGAAATCAAGATGTACGTGGAAGTATGAAAGAAACACATTTTTAAGAATAAATAGTGGTAGAATTCAATCTTAATATATTATGCATAAACCTACCCTACTCAGCAATTTAAACTAGCTAAACAGATGACAAAAAGAAACAATTCCTAGCAATGATTCACCACCATTCCAATTAATTTCACTTGGAGCATGATTGTTCCATTGTTTGCACCATGCCCAAGTAGTTTTGAGGTCTCCTAATCCCACCCAAAACCTTAAATAAACTAAAAATTACAAATCCATAATATTTTGTTTAATCAGATTTAATATAGTTATAAACCAGCACTTCATTTAAAGAGATGGGAATCTGACATTTTGATAGCTGGATAAAATTTATGAAAAATGCATTTTCATATAACAATAGGCTATATACCCAGCCACCCACCATGACGTGTTTGTAATTGTTAGCCACAGAGACCCTCATTGGAAGAAAATACAGAATCAGACACAAGATCGACAGCGTGCTAATACCTATACGATTAAAACTAAGAATTCAAAGGATTAAATTTCCCAGAAATCGTTTGAGTTTATAAGATTACATTAAGGATTAAGGCCAGTTAGTAATTGTTGTTATAGGTATGAAACCTACATATATTTTTGAATCTGAATCTCATAGAGCACTTTGTAGAATGCACCAATATCCTTCAGAGCAATGTCTTGTAGGAGAGTAATAGATTGAAATTGTACTATTTAGGTTTTTAAGTTTGGTGGTTGAGAATAACAAGGCCGAGGAGATCTTATTGGACTTTTTGAGTGTTGCTAGGCTCATAGAGTAAGATGGCATGAACTTGGAAATCGACGTTTAAGCATCTTCATAAGGCAACGCAATTGTCGGGTGTAAGCATAATAGGGCAAGTAACCCTGAGAAAGTTGTATATACCTAGGTAATTTACTCTCTGCACTACCCATCTTCAAGGGTTTCTGCAACACAATATGTTATGCTTATTTTTGTAAGATTTGTAATAATTGGGAATTAAATGTGGTTTAAATTGTCATAACCGATGTTAGGACAAAGGAGGAGGTGGCTATTAAGATGGTATGTATGTTAAAATCCCTCATCCCCATTTTTTTTGTCTTTCTTATGGTGGGTATAACGAGGTGTAAGGGTAAATTTATGTGAGGTGGATACAGAAAGTGGTGCCCTGCCTAGATGGATGATCTTAGAAAGGGTTGTTTAATTTGAATTATCATTAGTAATAGTGCCCTACATGACATGGATCCATCGACACATAATGTGAAAACCAGTTTCAAAATATAGACCAGGATATGCGGCTTGATTGTAGAGTTGTTGATATTGAGCTGAATTTAACCAGCAAAAACCATGTTTGAAATTGAGTATTGCTTTCATCTATATTCCAGTTATATTCAATAAGAGTTTACTTTTAAGTTAACATTGCAATTGTGGAACCTGAGTTGTAAGGGTTTTACTTTCACCCCCCCCCCACCCCACATAATGCAAACACATGATGTTTGTGAGTTGTGCTATTCAAATTTTCAAAGGAATTAATCCCCGTTGTGGCAACTTTTCCTTTTGAATTCTGCACTCCCATAGGACACATGCACCTATATGCTATACCTCCATGATTTTCAGGTGTTTCTTATATTTCATCTATCTGTGTGGTTCTATATGTATATCTACTTCTCTGCAATTGTATTTGTCTACCGTTTCTTTTCTTTCAATTTGAGGACATATTTTATATATAATGAAGTAATTTGTAGACATATCTTATATATAATGGAGGAAGTAGGCAAGGCTATCCAAAATTGGATTATAATATGAGCTCCATGAGAAGTAAAAGGGGACGATGTCTGAAGTATATGCTTATAATTTTGAATTCGTGCCCAAGTAAGAAATGGGTATTACATTTGTACAACATTCTATAGTTCAAGCCCATGAAAATGTTAAAGAAGCAGGCATTTGCAATAAAAATTATTGCAAACATGTTAAGCTTATTGAGTAGCTAATTTGCATCATTTGATCAAACAATTTTTATCTTTTTACAATGACGTAATTATGAAAGAAACATGTACTATTTGAACATAATTTTTATTTTCTTGTGACAATGATGGTATGAAAAAAGGATCTACTATCTAAACTTTCACTTCCAATGTTATATGCTTGATAGAGTACAGATCAATGTTATTAATTTTTTATATTTTGAGTTCACGCTTAAGCGATGAGAAATCAATTTTACTTGATTGAATTTGTGCTTAGTGGATGATAAATAATCGATATTAAGTTAGGACACGTGTGAACGGAAAACCACATCTTCACCGGATATCTTTTCTAATCAACATCCATTACGTTCATTTCCATAGTCCAGGACAATGGAATGGTTGATTTGATTCAGAGGAATTTTTTTTTTTAATATAAGTTTGCCAAGTAGTGTCTTCCTTTAAAAAATAATAGTTTTTTTTTTTTAATGAATAGCTTTTATCAATAAAAAAAGGTTTTAATTTTTTTTTTATTATAACAAGGATTATAGATTCTATATATAAATGATTCATCAAGTGAAAAAAACAATTCTTTCAACAATTGTTTTCATTGCAAAAAACTATTGTTCATAGCTGGCCCTAAAACGAGTGGCAATGTCGAAAACATCGCCACCACGTGGCTCTTATTGTGTTGATGATTATCTTTTAATTTAAAAGTTTTTTTTTATCAAGATCATATATATGGTGGAATATTTCAATGTTGTTTCTCCGTTCAAATAAGTGTATTAACCTATTTCAAAATAGTAATGTGTCATGCTTACGAGTGAGGTCGTACTCTTCATCAAGATAGAGCAACCTAATGCATCATTGTACATTTATAATTTGCTCGACACACACTTGGTCTTGAATTCACGATTTTACAAATCTCAAAATATTGGAAGAGCATGGATAACCAACTCCAAAAAAAATTTCGATATCATAAGCCCATCCGAGTTTTTTACTCAATATCATATGTACAAAAATTTGGATACATTTTTTTTATAAAAAGTTATTGATAATACTTTAATTTTTAATTGGTGGATATATTTTAATGAGGTCACTTACCTTTTGTTAGTTTATATCCTATTAATTTATCAGGCTTTATTTAATAAAGCTGATCTTCAATACTATGTTTGGGGGTGTTAAATTCACATACAGGCAAACATAAGTAACACATTTAATTTGTCTTATGGACTTGAGGTCTTGGGGTTAAGAAAGCTCCATTGATTTACAAAGGAAAATTAAGAAAGTTCCATTGATGAAAGCCAAGGTCCTGGGGTTAAGAAAGCTCCATTGATTCACAAAGGAATATTAAGAAAGCCGAGGTTTTTTAGAAAAACAAAAATGACACATTTAATTTAACAATATTAACAAATAATAAAGTTTTAAGCTGTTTTTATATAGTATTTTAAACTCTTACATTTTACAAAATTAATTATTACAATTGTAATTTAATTTTTCTTTTTAAGTTACAAAACTTATTATTACTTTTTTTTCAATTAATAATCACAATTTCAATTTAATTTTTCTTTTTAAATTACAAAACTTATTATCCCTGACTTGTTATTTTTATTTAACTTTTGAAAAAAAAAACTTGATTCACAACTATTACTTAATTCCATCCACTTCACCAATTTTTAACAATTCACTTTTCATCATATTATATATAACATGAACTCAAAAACAAAGAAACCATCTTTATGTATCATTGATTTTGTCAAATCTTTTACCTTGTGTGTTTTTGTACATTGTATTTTTAATAACAATAATTTTTTTATTAGGGAATTGGTAATTGGGTAGTTCTGGTACTCGCGTGACACACAGTCCATTCCCGTCGGTTGCCACTATAACCCCAGGTGCGTCCACACAGCCCACAAGCATGGGGCACAAATAAGTCGGGGTGAAATTTGAACTTGAGACCTCCTTTACAACATTCTTTCATTTACACGGCACTTGCCAGTCAGTGTACACCCCTACAAGCAATAACAATATAAATATTGTATATTTTTTAAAAAAAACATTGATTGTAAATATTATTTTTTTCATTACTGAAAATTATGATACTTTTGTGGGTATTATGTATATCTAGTCATGGATTTTGAACTTTGGTGGAAACTATGATAGCTTACTATCCCAACCACTCAACCTACCAAAATAAACTTGATTTTAAGCATTATATCACTAAGTCTAACCAAAAAAATTGTAAAAATATGGTATTCCACTAAGTTAGTATAGATTTATTAATTCTTAATATTGTTTTAATGACTTAACGTTGTTTCCACTAATTTATATGTAATTGATTATGATTTGCTACAACAACGTATTATAACCAAGTATACAATTAAATAAATAAGAAGATATGCATAGCTTTATTGGGTATACCCAAGTATATAATTAAATAAATAAATAGGTATATTTTTATTGGTTTTTTTGGGTGATTTATTTAATTTAATTTAAATTAAAAAAAAAATGAAATTAAAAAAGATAATAATGAGGTGTAATTTAGCTTAAAAACAATTGGAAGTTACATGAAAACATTAAAAGAATAAAGTTTGTAATTTTTTAAGCTAAATGAAAATAATAAAAAAACAAGGTTTGTTATTTGATTTGATGGTGATTGAGCAATTTGGAAAGAGAATTTAGGGTTAATTTATGTTTGAGGTGAAAATTTTAATCTAATGAATATAGTCTATACTTATGGTAGCAACTAGACTTTAGGAAATTTACGAATAACAACCAATCAAGTTATTAGTTGATGTACTTGAAGACACAGATCTTCTCTTATGGAAACAAACAAAGATAATTAGTTTATCAAACATACAAAAATCAAATTAATTAGTTTACTTTATTAAGTTGCTTGTATGATTGAATAGCTTGGAAATGATATTTCCAAGTTTTATTTGATTTTTGTGTGTCAACAAGCCATGGAGTTTGGTTTTATTACAAATGCTTTGAAAAGTAAATCTAGTGCATTTCTAGGTTGGGTGACCCACTGAAAGTAGTGTTTTTCATCCCCTACAAGATTCTTTCATGATGAGGTATGTTAGGTCTTGTCCAAGGCCATGTCACACTATGAAGCTCATGGGAACTTGTTCTTGTATTTCCAATATTTATTATATTTCTTAAGCTAAAAAGAAATAGCTAAAAACAATATAAAGATAATATTGATATTCTACTTCAAAAGTCATTTTTATCTTTGTAATATTATGATGCTAAAAAAAGACAATAAAATAAAGAGCCTAGACATAAAATATAAATAGTTGTTTACTTGAAATTGACAACTACCCACAATCATGAGATCCAAGCAATATATATCTTTATTATTAACCACTACAATAGGTATTGTAACGGATAAATATGGACTTTAATATGTGCATCTTATGATTTGACTCTTAAGGATTAGAGCATAATGTTATGTTTGTCACCCATCAAAAAGTTGATTTGCAATATGACCATAAATAATATTAAATTCAACAACATGGCTAATTCTCCATGAAGTACTGCAATTCTAGCAGATCCCAAACTTTTCTCAATGTTTATCCAACCAAACCAACAACATGACCAAACTTCAATGCTTATCACATCAAACATACTATGCATTAGAACTCCAAGACTCGTTGTATTACCTTGTTGCATGACCAATACCTATCCTTCATTGTACTTAACTTTTACATAACTACAATCAAAGATCTAGTATGCCATTGATCCAACACTCAATCCATGTGGCATTGGTCAACTCAATAAACACTTTAACACATGATTCAATATGACAGTAACACCCCAGTTTTGACCTCGTTTACGTTAAATGCATATGATGTATATATTGTAATTAATCGTAGTGCGGAGATAAAGGAAAAAAGGCCCACCATGGATTATCGTTTTTATGTTTCGGCGATTAAATCGGTGCCAATGGTATTTTGTGCTAGCCAGGCACGTTATCATTTTTAAATCATCATGTAGATATGCAATTAATTAAAAACCCACAACCAGCTATGTCAATGCAACCATAATGAGATGGGGGCATGGTTCCTAAGGATAAAGGGGGGCAATGTTCAACAATTGGGGCCAATGGGGAAAATCCAAATGTCAGCAAAAGAGTCCAAGAGAGTGGTCAACCACTTCCCTTGTCTTATTCACCAACTGAATTAATTCCCCATGAGATTGGTTGGGGCAGTTATTGCCTTGAGGGACGTATTCATAGGCAGCCATCAATGATTGGCAGGGCTGTCAGCCCTTTGACCACACGCATACCCAGAGAGGCAAATCGCACTCAGTTCCTCATGTGGGCAGGGAGAACCTCATTCTACTCTCATGTAGTTGTTTGTCTTCCTCATGCAGGTGAAAGCTTGGCCTCAGGCAGTCGCGTTCTGTTTTTTCCTTCACGATTTGGTTTGGTGTGTGATTTTCCTTCACGCTGGGGGCAGTTCTCATCATTCTACGCAGGCGGGGAAAACGTTGTTGTTTTCTCCACAAATTTTGGGTGTTGTGAGTCGTTTTGGCCACGTTAGGGCCATAAATGACTATGGAAGTCGATTGTCACAATCTCAGTTATGTAATTCCATTGCCCTACCTGATTCGACCTCTGTGGTGTCCTCCTTTCCAATCCCAGAGATGTTATTTGCTATGTGTAAATCATTGTCAGTCTTTGGACTATTTTGGAGTGGAAATGGGGTCTAAGATTGCTTGACAAACCTAGTGTGTGCAAGAGCCTCAGAGACAGAGCTAGAGGGCTGACTTTATTCTCTGCACCCTCTGAATAGCACTGGAAGGGAAGGCATGGCCTGAGGGACTGTATAGCAGAGAAGGGGATGCTTCCTTGTGTTGGGTGTGTGTGGATGTCTTAGGAGTTAGGCTAGTTCTGGTGCAGGTGTCCATAGCTCTTGGATTGAGCTCACTAGCTTAGCAGTAAGCCTTTCCAGCTCCGGTATAGCTTGATAAACCCAATTGTGTTGGTTTGACTGAAATTCTAATAAACCTTGGCTATGTGTGAGCTTGCTAGTGTTCCCTTATTCCTTGTGGGAATCATGCCGAGCTCGGGGGTGGCAGTGTTGCCGAGAGATTGATGAGCACACTGGCCTATGGTTAGGTGGAACATTGCAGCGACATAGCTGGTTGCAAGACGAGCTTCTTCATAACATAAGTATCTTTGTGTTGATCTCTACTCATGTATTTATTTATTAATTATTATGAACATGTTGAATGTATAGGTTGAATGTGAATGCTTACGCTATATAATTGCATGTTATACATCTGTCAATGTTTTTATTTCAATGCATTTTATTATGATGTTCATGGGGCTAAATTCCCCACGTTAGTTACTATCAGTCGCGTCCTCTTTGCCGGGCTAAGGGGTAGGGACATGACAGCTTGGTATCAAAGTAATTGTTGCAGCATTGGGCCTCCATGGGCCAAGGAGGGCAGCTGACAGAGGGTAGAATTACCTTCCATGGTCAGCGGGAAAAGAAGCGCAGACATGAAAAATTGGCAAATTTTTCTAAGTATTGAAGAGCCCTTCTTTTGTGCAGCGGCTGAGGAAGCCAAAGATGGGCTGCAGTGGTGACTGGGATCAGCGAAGCCAAGCCGATATATCGGCTGAGCTAACCCTCGGGAGAGTCAATTCAGCGGCAGCTGAAAATTGGGATTTATGCCAATGAACTTCGGCCGGGAGGAGGCGATGCACAGCGGACGAAAGTCTAGGATATTTCCACAATATCGACGGCAGTGGACAAATGGAGGGCTCATCGAAAGGGAGACACTACAGTGGAAGGCTTGATGGAACAGACCCGAGGGATGTCGGGCAAGTAGAGCCGATGCGTAGCGGTGGAGAAAAGCGGACCGAGCCGCCAAGAAGGAAAATTTTGCAAAATTTTCCTAAGTATGGAAATTCGCCTGAAAGGCGGAGAGAGAGCCGTTGTAGCGGATGGAAGTGGAAAACCTTTCCACAACAAGGGCTTGGTTTCTAGGAAGCGAGTTGCTGCATGGTGAATGAGAAAGGAGGAGGAAGTCGATGAGGAAGGAAAAGGAAGAAAGAGTTGACACGTCGGTGAGGGAGTGAAGTTCAGAGCTGATGCGTGTTGGCGGAGGCAAGTCGACGAGAGAATTTTTTCAAAAATTTTCTAAGTAAGAAAAGTTCTCCTCAACGGCAGCAAAGAGGAAATTGAGCCGACGCGTAGCGGCGACAGGGAAAAAAAAGACCGAGCCGCAACTGCGACTGGTTCAGTAGGTTTGAGCCGCAGTGATGGCTAAGAAAGAGAGAGTGAGCCAGAGTAGTGGTGGGAAGGAGAAGAAAGAGCCACCACGGTGGATGAAAGTTGCGAAGTTTGCCGATGAGCGTCGGCTAGGATGAGCCGATGAGCGACAGACGAAAGAGGAGCATGAAGTTGCAACAACGGTTGGAATTGGAAGATAGCGTCAATGAGCGTCGGCTGGGTCGAGCCGACGTGGCGGATGAAAGTCCAAAAATATTCCGCAATGGCGGATGGAAATCTAAAAAGTCTTCCACAACAACGGATGAAAGTTGAATTTTTTTTTCTGAACAGCGGCAAGCCTCCTTGACCCCCGTCGTCCCCTTCAGACAGTTATTCTTGTGAAAAGAACATTCTGTGTTTTGGGCAAAGTTGTCAATGTATGATTTTTCCAAGTGAAGATAAGTAATGTATGATTCATGTGAATGTTTTGCAGCTAATAATCGTGTTTATTAACCCATTTTGTAGAATCATATTCGCCTTTAAAGGCAACATTCCAGATAGTGCAGTTGGGTTTTGGTTCAGCCATGAGAACCTACAGCTTGAATGATGCACATGATCCCTATGAGCATGAGGAAGATGTTATGGGAGAAAACATTCGCGTAGGAAATGCTGAGACAAAGTCTAATAGGAGAAGATTGCAAGAGACTCCCCTAGATTTTGCAACCACCATGAGAAGCCTAAGGGTGGAGATGCAAAGTTACAGGGAAGATAATGAAAGATTGGTTAAGGATCAGGAGGATCAACATTAGTTGAATGCAACCACCCCCAGATTTTGCAGCTACCATGAGAAGCCTAAGGGTGGAGATGCAAAGTTATAGGGCATATAATGAAAGATTGGTTAAGGATTAGGAGGATCAGAATCAGTTGAATGCAACCATGCTACAAAGTTTGACATACATCCAGAGGCAGATGAACTCTAGGGACCGAATAATAAGACCAGAAGGTAGTAAGAGCAGCACTAGAAGACAGAAAATATCTCCTAGTGAGTCATCTGAATTTGAAGGATCCATTGGGGACACAAGCTCTTCATCTCACAGGAATGAGAGGAAGAGGCGTTACAAGAACCATTCACATGATGAATTTAAGAAGGCAAGGCCTCCTACCTTTAATGGCGAGATAAAGAATGGACAAGAAGCTGAAGCTTGGCTTCTTGGGATGAGGAAATATTTCCAAGTCCAAGACTATTAAGGAAATATGAAGACTAGGGTAGCCATATTGAATTTGACTGGAAGAGCATCCATATGGTGGGAGCACTTCAGGCAGTTAAGGAAGATTGTATGGAAGCAGTTCCAGAAGTACTTCAAGCAGAAGTACCTCTCTGATAGGTACTATGATGAAAAGATTAAGGAGTTTCATGAGCTGAGATTGGGACAACAGACCATGGAGGAATATGCAAGCAAGTTCTTAGAAATTTTGAGGTATGTCAGGTACATCAAAGATGAAAAAGTGAAGATCCAGCGTTTCCTAAGTGGATTTCCTCAGTCTTACAAAGACAGAATTGATTTTTATGAACCTAGAACTCTGGAAGAAGCAATAAGGACGGATAACTATTGCTATGAGCAAAGAAAAGGAAAACCTGATTATCATAAGACATGGAAGGAAAAGAAGAATGAGAAATCTGACCAAAGGAAGAAAGGTTTCAAACCTTCTAACTTCAAGAATCAGCAGAAGCATCCATCCCAAGTTGAGAAGCATCCAGCTAGAGTGGTGGGAGAAAATCCCGGAGAACCACAACAGAACAGAGGACCACTCCAATGTTGGGAATGTGGAGGACCCCACATGTGCAGTAATTGTCCACTTGAGAATGAGAATGCAAGGCCAGCTTACAACATTCAAGGGGCAGAAACATTGGGTCAAGTAGCAAGAGCCATGCCTAGGATTTATGCAGCATTGGAGGACCGCCATGCATATCACCAGTCAACTGTGGTTGACGTTGCAGGTAAGATTGTTGATTAATATGTTTCTATTTTGATTGACCCTGGTTCTAATCACAGTTACATTACTCCTAAGGCCAGCTTACAACATTCAAGGGGCAGAAACATTGGGTCAAGTAGCAAGAGCCATGCCTAGGATTTATGCAGCATTGGAGGACCGCCATGCATATAACCAGTCAACTGTGGTTGACGTTGCAGGTAAGATTGTTGATTAATATGTTTCTATTTTGATTGACCCTGGTTCTAATCACAGTTACATTACTCCTATAGTAGTGGATATTTGTGCTTTTAAGAAAGTAAAGCATAACAAATCTTGGTTAGTTTAGCTAGCCACTAGAACTAAGAGGAAGGTTAGTGAAGTGGTAGAGAAATGTCCATTGGTTATGAATGGATTGGTCACTTGTGTAGATATGAATGTTCTACCACTTGGTTCCTACGATGTTCTCATTGGAATGGATTGGTTAGAAGATCACGGGGTAAAGCTTGACTGTTATGATAAGACTTTTGAATGCATGGATGAAGAAGGGAACCCAAGAGTTGTAAGAGGCATTCCAAAGGTGATTTTAGTAAGGTAGGTTTCAGCAATGCAGTTGTAAAAATTATGTAGAAAAGGTTTCCTATTGTATGCAGCTCGTATTTTGGAGGCAACAGAGAATGAAACTCCTAGGTTGGAGGACTTTCATGTGTTGCGGTAATTTAGGGATGTGTTTCCTGATGAGATTCTAGGCATTCCTCCAAAAAGAGACATTGATTTCACAATTGAACTTGTGCCAGGAGCAGCACCAGTGTCCAAGACACCCTACAGGATGTGTACACCAGAAATGCTAGAGATGAAGATGCAACTGGAAGAATTGTTGGATAAGAAGTATATCAGGACGAGTGTGTCTCCTTGGGGAGCACCAGTTCTATCTGTGAAGAAGAAAGATGGTACACTCAGGTTGTGTATTGATTACAGGTAGCTGAACAAAGTCATCATAAAGAACAAGTATCATTTTCCTAGGATTGATGACCTCTTTGATCAAATGAGAGGAGCAAAGGTATTTTCAAAGATTGACTTGAGGTCTGGTTAACATCAGGTAAGAATCAAGGATGAATACATTCATAAAGCAACCTTTAGAACAAGGTATGGACATTATGAGTTTGTAGTGGTACCATTTGGTCTCACAAATGCACCAACTACATTTATGTGCCTTATGAATAGTGTCTTCAGTAGGTATTTGGAAAAGTTTGTTCTTGTTTTCCTTGATGGCATTCTTATCTATTCTAAGAATGAGGAAGAGCATGAAAAGCATCTAAGATTGACATTGCAATTGCTCAGGGAGCATAAGCTATATGCAAAGTTGAGTAAGTGTGACTTCTATAGAGATAGGATTCATTACTTGGGTCACATTATCTTAGATGAGGGCATATCTGTAGACCCTGAGAATATTGAAGCCATTATGAATTGGCCTACTCCAAGAAATGTGACAAATGTAAGATCTTTTATGGGGCTTGCAGGATACTATAGGAGATTCATTGAAGGATTCTCAAAGGTTGGACATCCAATCACTTTTTTGCAAAAGAAGGGAATAAAGTTTGAATGGACACCGAGGTGTGAACAAAGCTTCCAGCAGTTGAAGAATCTTCTCACAAGTGCACTAGTCTTCAAGATTGCAGATCCGGAAAAATATTTTGTGGTGTGTATTGATGCATGTAGTCAAGGGCTTGGAGGAGTCCTTATGCAAGACAACCACGTGATATGTTATGAGTCAAGAAAGATGAAGGAGCATGAGAAGAACTATGCGACTTGTGACCTAGAACTTGTAGCCATAGTACATGCTCTCAAGATGTGGAGGCATTACTTGATGGGCAGAATATTTGAGCGACAGACCATTGTGGTCTGAAGTAATTGTTTGATCAACCAACGTTAAATGCTAGGCAATGATGGAGTTTTTATGTGAGTTTGATTTCGAGATCAAGCACATAAAAGGAAAAGAGAATAAGGTAGTTGATGCACTCAGCAGGAAGGTGCAGGAAAGGCATGTGGCATCTCTTAGTATTTTCCAGTCAGATTTGAGACAACAAATTGTTAATCATACTGCTGGAGATGAAATGTATGTGCAGGTAAAAGACAAATTGCAGCAACAAAGCCTTGAGAAGAGGTATGAGGGATATAAATTGGAAGAAGATGGACTTCTTACTTATAAGGACAAAGTCTATATTCCAAATGTAGTAGATCTGAGGAGAATGGTTATGGATGAGATCCACCAGGCTCCGTATTCGTGTCACCCAAGATATCAGAAGATGATTGCTACAGCCAAAAAGCAGTACTTTTGGCCAGGAATGAAAAAGGATATGGATGAGTACATTTCAAGGTGCATGAAATGTCAACAGGTAAAGGTTGAGCATCAACACCCAACAGGTTTGTTGCAGCCTTTTCCAGTTCTAGAATGGAAATGGAAAGTTATTTCCTTGGATTTTATTACAAGATTGCCAATGACTTGGAGACAACATGATTCCATCATGGTTGTGGTGGACAAGTTGACAAAGGCAGCACATTTCATACCGGTTAAGTCTACGCATAGGAGATTTTCAAATTGCATGGATTTCCTAAGGCAATAGTCTCTGACAGAGATGTCAAGTTCACTTCCAATTTTTGGAAGGGTTTGCTTGCATATTTGGGTACAAAGATGAACTTCAACACTGCCTACCATCCTCAGACTGATGGGCAGACAGAGAGAGTAAATCAAGTGCTTGAAGACATGCTTCACATGTATGTGATGGAAAAACCAACCAGGTGGGAAGATTACTTACACTTGGTAGAATTTGCATATAACAATGGGCAACAAGCATCCTTGGGGATGAGTCCATA
Organism: Pseudotsuga menziesii; assembly: GCA_001517045.1. Lineage (NCBI taxonomy): Eukaryota > Viridiplantae > Streptophyta > Pinopsida > Pinales > Pinaceae > Pseudotsuga > Pseudotsuga menziesii. The sequence goes on from LPNX010113480.1 coordinate 87,480, forward strand.
TGAAGCTTTGTATGGAAGAAGGTGTAGGAAACCAGTGACATGGGATAATCTAGTGAACAGGGTTGTGCTTGGACCAAAATTGCTCAAGGAGATGGAGCAAGAGGTTGTAAAGATCAGGCAGAATATGAAAGTATCCCAAAATAGACAGAAAAACTATACAGATAAGCATAGGGTGAACAGAGAGTTCAGTGTTGGGGATCATGTTTACCTTAGAGTGAGGGAAAAGAAGAGTTCCTTGAAGCTTGGAAGTTGTGCCAAGCTGTCACCCAGATATTGTGGGTCATTTGAAGTGCTTGAAAGAATAGGGCGAGTTGCAGATAGACATGCATTGTCTGCTAGCACTAGAGATCATAATGTTTTTCATGTTTCTTTGATTAAAAAATATTTACATAATCCTAACCATGTGATAAATTTGGATGTGATTCAGGTGGAACCCGAGGGAGAGTTCCAAATTGAGCCAATGCACATCCTCGACAAGAAGGTCACAATGCTCCAAAACCCAGCCATAGGGAAGGTAAAGGTGTAATGGGAGCACTACAGTACTGAAGAGGCTACATGGAAGTTGGAGGATGCGATGCGATTGGTACATCCATTTTTGTTTAATTCTGCGGAGCATTGAGGTGATGCCAGTGTAGCATTCTTTGTTCAATTTTCTAAAGCACTAAGGACAGTGCTATTGAATGGGGAGGGGAATGTAACACCCCGGTTATGACCTCGTTTGTGTTAAATGCATATGATGTATATATTGTAATTAATCGTAGTGTGGAGCTAAAGGAAAAAATCTCCACCATGGATTATCATTTGTATGTTTCGGTGATTAAATCGGTGTTGATGGTATTTTGTGCTAGCCAGGCACATTATGATTTTTAAATCATCATGTAAATATGCAATTAATTAAACCCACAACCAGCTATGTCAATGCAACAATAATGAGACAGGGGCATGATTCCTAAGGATAAAGGGGGGGAATTTTCAACCCTTGGGGCCAATGGGGAAAATCCAAATGTCAGCAAAATAACCCAAGAGAGTGGTCAACCACTTCCCTTGTCTTATTCACCAACCGAATTAATTCCCCATGAGATTGGTTGGGGAAGTTATTTCCTCGAGGGACGTATGCATGGGCAGTAGTCAGTGATTGGCAGGACTGTCAGTCCTTTGAACACACGCATGCCCAGAGAGGTAGATCGCGTTTAGTTCCTCGCGTGGGTAGAGAGAACCTCATTCTACTCTCATGTAGTTGTTTGTCTTCCTCACTCAAGAGAAAGCTTGGCCTCAAGAAGTCGCGTTCTATTTGTCCCTTCACGAGTTGGCCTGGTGTGTGATTTTCCTTCATGTTGGGGGTCATTCTCATCATTCTACCCAAGTGGGGAAATAATTGTTGTTTTCTCCATGAATTTTGGGTGTTGTGAGTTGTTTTGGCCACGTTAGGGCCATAAACGACTCTAAAAGTCGACTGTCACAGTCTGAGTTATGTAATTCCATTTCCCTACCTGATTCGACCTCTGTGGTGTCCTCCTTTCTAGTCCCAAAGATGTTATTTGCTGTGTGTATATTGAGGTTATACCATGTAATGTATGGCTAGTCATGGTCACCGATGCTACAAGTCTCCTTTAGGGATTAGCTACCCATAGAGTGATTTACTTTAGCATGTGACTACATGATCCAAGGTAATACATATGATCATAGGTTCAGAAACAATATGATGAGTATGATATGATACAGAAGTAATGAAACACATATGGACCATACATAGATAATTAATACGACCATAGATATGGAGAGAGAATTCAAATTGCCCATGTATGCCTCCAACTCAAATTAAAAATACATTAGTTGAGTCTTAGTTGTTATAAAACAAGTTCAGTTAATTAAGGAATCAACTCCTTAATTTATGCAAGTGGTTGTTGAAGATGATACTGATGGAGAAGCACTAGTTTCATTCAGTTCAGCCCAGCCCAGTTCCATTCAGTTCAGATTAGTTACATTCAGTTTTGTTCAGTTACATTCAGTTATGTTCAGTTGCATTCAGTTTTGTCTAGTTCAGATCAATTACATTCAGTTCTGTTCAGTTACATTCAATTATGTTCAGTTACATTCAGTTCTATTCAATTACATTCAGTTCTGTTTAGTTACATTAAGTTATGTTCAGTTACATCCAGTTATGTTCAGTTACATTTAGTTAGATGTAATTCCATTCAGTTCAGTTCATTTCATTCGGTTAACAACTCATTTGGAGTTAGTTAAACTCAGTGAATTAATTGAAGGCACATATCTTCTTTGTGGGAGATAATTATGAGTTCCATCTTGGAACCAAGTCAGTGGGGGACGCATGGTTGAAGATGTGTAAGTGTTCTCAGTGTTAACTACTTACTGAAGCATTCAATATTCACTACCTTCCTTGTATGACCTAATTTGACTTGTTATTAAAGTGTTATGCACTTGGCAAGATCATCACAGTGTTCCATTCGATTTCTCCTCTCTTGTGATCTCAGTGAAAGAAATATTCTATTGTGTTGTAATCATTCTCTATCGGTTATCATTCATACTCTAAGATTATTTGCTGGTTTTTTATCCTCCAAATCAGTGAAGGGTTTTATGGTTTGATTTATTTATGTCTTTAGATTATTGATGAGATTTATCTACACTGTAATTGTGGATTAAAGTTTTAAATTTCAAGTTTCTTCATATTTTCTCAAACACTAACATTTCCCACCCTTCGGCAACCGACAAATTCTAGCCAAATTTAATGGCTCAGGCATGCTAGCCATTGAAATCTGTAATGATTACTAACCCTTGACAAGGTAGTGGGGTTATCAGTATCTAGTAAACAACGTGTTCCAGAGGCTATCCTTCCTTCATCCACCTCTATTATCCCACTCTGCATGTTACCCATTGACTTAGTGCATGCATTCAAGGTGGGGTGTAACTGGGCCTCCATCATGTGCTTCGGTTAGGTCGAACACATCCCATCGTGTTATCATCGAGGTGGTGTAGAAATTTGTTTCATTCATCCTATTTTTTGTTGTGTATTTCCAGGTTTTTTTTGTTTGTTGGAAAAGTGGTGGAACCCCCCTGACTAGCAGGGTTGCCATTGGCTAAGTAACCACGAACCAGGGGCATCTAAGCCATCAAAATTACCCGTTGATCGCACCTGGCCTGGACCGCACCAACCCTTAACATGGTTGGATTTTTTGGTATTCGACAGGATTAGAACCGACGACCTTTCAGCTTAGGGGGATTCTTAACCATACCCCGCCACCAACTGTTCTACATCTCACGGATTTGTGTATTTCCAATTGATTAATTCCTGATTATTTTATTCGTTTCACTATGGTATATTGTACAACAATATCAAAGCCCAATGTGAGGATAAATATTCTATAGAAGTTTGATGTTTCAAGTATTTTAAAAGAGTGATTAAATTTTGGGTGCTTAGCAATACTTTTTAGAAGGATGGAAGACGTTGAAGTTGTGTTAAGGAATTTTCTCATGGCTGTAGCATTCATTTGTATTGGGAGGATGTTATGGATCAATAGGCGACCACCAAAAAATTACCATACGGGTATCTGATTTTTATAGTTTTTTTTCTTCTGGGTTGATTGTCTATAATCTTGTTACAAAGACCATGATACTGAAACATTGAATGTAATTGTGATGGGATTTCCTATCGTTGGAAACCTGTTGCAACTTAGGGAACATAAACCCCACCATACATTCATGCAATGGGTCAACAAATATGGACCTATTTATTCCATTCGCATTGAAGCCATGCCTATTGGAGTTCTTAATTTGTCACAGTTGGCCAAAGAAGTGAATCCATGGTTTTTTTTGCTTTTCCAGTTAACACAAGATTTATTCCAGTTCCCCTGCTGTAGATTTTCAAGAAATTTATTAGGTATGCTTTTTTGTATTTATTAGATTTAAAACAACTATACTATCTTACAACTTATATGTACCATTCTCTTAAGCTAATGTTTCCTTGCGTGAAATCTTGGCATAGAGAGAGTGAGAGTTGTGTAGAAGTCTCCATATGTTGGTTGTGCATTTGTTTTTTATATGATTTTAAAGAAGCGCCAGTGTCTTCTTGTGTAAGTATCCCCATTTTTCATGGTTGCATAATGTTTATGCAAAATATACTTATGTGTTACCTTTCCCATGTCTGGTAAATAAATTTCATGGTTCTCATAAAAAAGTTTTGAGGTTCTGGGGTTGATTTTGAGATCCCAAAACTCCAAGAGCATGTGGAATCAGGAAGAAATCAAGATGTACGTGGAAGTATGAAAGAAACAAATTTTTAAGAAGAAATAGTGGTAGAATTCAATCTTAATATATTATGCATAAACCTACCCTACTCGGCAATTTAAACTAGCTAAACAAATAACAAAAAAAAAAAAAACAATTCCTCGTAATGATTCACCACCATTCCAATTAATTTCACTTGGAGCATGATTGTTTCATTGTTAGCACCATGCCCAAGTAGTTTTGAGGTCTCCTAATCCCACCCAAAACCTCAAATAAACTAAAAATTACAAATCCATGATATCTTATTTAATTAGATTTAATATAGTTATTAACTAACACTTCATTTAAAGAGATGGGAATCCATAGTTTTCGTAACTGGATAAAATTTATGAAAAATGCATCTTCATATAACAATAGGCTATATACCCAACCACCCACCATGGCATGTTTGTAATTGTTAGCCACAGAGACCCTCATTGGAAGAAAATACATAATCAGACACAAGATCGATAGTGGTGCTAATACCTATACGATTAAAATAAAGAATTCAAACGATTAAATTTCCCAGAAATTGTTTGAGTTTATAATATTGCATTGAGGATTAAAGCCAGTTAGTAATTGTTGTTATATGTATGAAACCTGCATATATTTTTGAATCTGAATCTCATAGAGCACTTTGTACAATGCACCAATCTCCTTCAGAGCAATGTCTTGTAGGAGAGTAATAGATTGAAATTGTACTATTTAGGTTTTAAAGTTTGGTGGTTGAGAATAACAATGCCAAGGCGATCTTATTGGACTTTCTGAGTGTTGCTAGGCTCATAACGTAAGATGGCATGAACTTGGAAATCGACGTTCAAGCATCTTCATAAGGAAACACAATTGTCGGGTGTAAGCATAATCGGGAAAGTAACCGTGAGAAAGTTGGATATACCTAGGTAATTTACTCTCTGCACTACCCATCTTCAAGGTTTCTACAACACAATATGTTATGCTTATTTTTGTAAGAATTGTAATAATTGGGAATTAAATGTGGTTTAAATTGCAGTAACTGGTGTTAGGACAAAGGAGGAGGTGGCTATTAAGATGATATGTATGTTAAATCCCTCATCCCCGCTTTTTTTTGTCCTTCTTATGGTGGATATAACGAGGTGTAAGGGTAAATTTATGTGAGGTGGATACAGAAAGTGGTTCCCTGCCCAGATGGATGATCTTAGAAAGGGTTGTTTAATTTGAATTATCATTAGTAACATTGCCCTACGTGACATGGATCCATCAACACATAACGTGAAAATCAGTTTCAAAATATAGACTAGGATATTGCTTGATCGTAGAGTTGTTGATATTGAGCTGAATTTGACCAGCAAAAACCATGCTTGAAACTGAGTATTAATTTCATGTATATTCCAGTTATATTCAATAAGAGTTTACTTTTAAGTTAGCATTGCAATTGTGGAACCTGAGTTGTAAGGGTTTTACTTTCACCCCCCACCTCACATGATGTCTGTGAGCTGTGCTATTCAAATTTTCAAAGGAATTAATCCCCGATGTGGCAACTTTTCCTTTTGAATTATACACTCCCATAGGACACATGCACCTATATGCTATACCTCCATGATTTTTAGGTGTTTCATGTATTTCATTTATCTGTGTGGTTCTATATGTATATCTACCTCTCTGCAATTGTATTTGTCTACCGTTTCTTTTCTTTCAATTTGAGGACATATCTTATATATAATGAAGTGATTTGCGGACATATCTTATATATAATGGAGGAAGTAGGCAAGGCTATCCAAAATTAGATTATAATATGAGCTCCATGAGAAGTAAAAGGGGACGGTGTCTGAAGTAGATGCTTATAATTTTGAAGTCAGGCCCAAGTAAGAAATGGGTATTACATTTGTACAACATTCTACAGTTCAAGCCCATGAAAATGGGAAAGAAACGGGCATTTGCAATAAAAATTATTGCAAACACGTTAAGTTTATTGAGTAGCTAATTTGCATCATTTGATCAAACAATTTTTATCTTTTTACAATGACATAATTATGAAAGAAGCATGTACTATTTGAATATAATTTTTGTTTTCTTGTGACAATGATGGTATGAAAAAAGGATCTACTATCTAAACTTCCACTTCCAATGTTATATGCTTGATAGAGTACAGATCAATGTTATTAATTTTTTATTTTTTGAGTTCATGCTTAAGCGATGAGAAATCAATTTTACTTGATTGAATTTGTGCTTAATGGATGATAAATAATCGATATTAAGTTAGGACACGTGTGAACGGAAAACCACATCTTCACCGGATATCTTTTCTAATCAACGTACATTGCGTTCATTTCCATAGTCTAGGACAATGGAATGGTTGATTTGATTCAGAGGAATTTTTTTTTTTAATATAAGTTTGCCAAGTAGTGTTTTCCTTTTAAAAATAATAGCTTTTTTTTAATGAATAGCTTTTATCAATAAAAACAAGGTTTTAAAAAAACTTTTATTGTAACAAGGATTATAGATTCTATATATAAATGATTCATCAAGTGAAAAAAACAACTCTTTCAACCATTGTTTTCAATGCAAAAAACTATTGTTCAAAGCTGGTCCTAAAACGAGTGGCAATGTCGAGAACATCGCCACCACGTGGCTCTTATTGTGTTGATGATTATCTTTTGATTTAATAGTTTTTTTTTAATCAAAATCATATATACATATGGTGGAATATTTCAATCTTGTTTCTCCGTTCAAATAAGTGTATTAACCTATTTCAAAATAGTAATGTGTCATGCTTACGAGTGAGGTCGTACTCTTCATCAAGATGGAAGATTGTATGGAAGTAGTTCCAGAAGTACTTCAAGCAGAAGTACCTCTCTAATAGGTACTATGATGAAAAGATTAAGGAGTTTCATGAGCTGAGATTGGGACAACATACCATGGAGGAATATGCAAGCAAGTTCTTAGAAATTTTGAGGTATGTCAGGTACATCAAAGATGAAAAAGTGAATATCCAACGTTTCCTAAGTGGATTTCCTCAGTCTTACAAAGACAAAATTGATTTTTATGAACCTAGAACTCTGGAAGAAGCAATAAGGACGGATAACTATTGCTATGAGCAAAGAAAAGGAAAACCTGATTATCATAAGACATGGAAGGAAAAGAAGAATGAGAAATCTGACCAAAGGAAGAAAGGTTTCAAACCTTCTAACTTCAGGAATCAGCAGAAGCATCCATCCCAAGTTGAGAAGCATCCAGCTAGAGTGGTGGGAGAAAATACCGGAGAACCACAACAGAACAGAGGACCACTCCAATGTTGGGAATGTGGAGGACCCCACATGTGCAGTAATTGTCCACTTGAGAATGAGAATGCAAGGCCATCTTACAACATTCAAGGGGCAGAAACAGTGGGTCAAGTAGCAAGATCCATGCCTAGGATTTATGCAGCATTGGAGGACCGCCATGCAGATCACTAGTCAACTGTGGTTGAAGTTGCAAGTAATATTGTTGATTAATATGTTTCTATTTTGATTGACCCTGGTTCTACTCACAGTTACATTACTCCTATAGTAGTGGATATTTGTTCTTTTAATAAAGTAAAATAACAAATCTTCGTTAGTTTAGCTAGCCACTGGAACTAAGAGGAAGGCTAGTGAAGTGGTAGAGAAATGTCCATTGGTTATGAATGGATTGGTCACTTGTGTAGATATGAATGTTCTACCACTTGGTTCCTACGATGTTCTCATTGGAATGGATTGGTTAGAAGATCACAGGGTAAAGCTTGACTGTTATGATAAGACTTTTGAATGCATGGATGAAGAAGGGAACCCAAGAGTTGTAAGAGGCATTCCAAAGGTGATTTTAGTAAGGTAGGTTTCAGCAATGCAGTTGAAGAAATTATGTAGAAAAGGTTTCCTATTGTATGCAGCTCATATTTTGGAGGCAACAGAGAATGAAACTCCTAGGTTGGAGGACTTTCATGTGTTGCGGTAATTTAGGGATGTGTTTCCTGATGAGATTCTAGGCCTTCCTCCAAAAAGAGACATTGACTTCACAATTGAACTTGTGCCAGGAGCAGCACCAGTGTCCAAGACACCCTACAGGATGTGTATACCATAAATGCTAGAGCTGAAGATGCAACTGGAAGAATTGTTGGATAAGAAGTATATCAGGACGAGTGTGTCTCCTTGGGGAGCACCAGTTATGTTTGTGAAGAAGAAAGATGGTACACTCAGGTTGTGTATTGATTACAGACAGCTGAACAAAGTCATCATAAAGAACAAGTATCCTTTTCCTAGGATTGATGACCTCTTTGATCAAATGAGAGGAGCAAAGGTATTTTCAAAGATTGACTTGAGGTCTGGTTAACATCAGGTAAGAATCAAGGATGAAGACATTCATAAGGCAACCTTCAGAACAAGGTATGGACATTATGAGTTTGTAGTGGTACCATTTGGTCTCACAAATGCACCAGCTACATGTATGTGCCTTATGAATAGTGTCTTCAGTAGGTATTTGGAAAATTTTGTTCTTGTTTTCCTTGATGGCATTCTTATCTATTCTAAGAATGAGGAAGAGCATGAAGAGAATCTGAGATTGACATTGCAATTGCTCAGGGAGCATAAGCTGTATGCAAAGTTGAGTAAGTGTGACTTCTATAGAGATAGGATTCATTACTTGGGTCACATTATCTTAGATGAGGGCATATTTGTAGACCCTGAGAAGATTGAAGCCATTATGAATTGGTCTACTCCAAGAAATGTGACAAATGTAAGATCTTTTATGGGGCTTGCAGGATACTATAGGAGATTCATTGAAGGATTCTCAAAGGTTGGACATCCAATCACATTTTTGCAAAAGAAGGGAATAAAGTTTGAATGGACACCGAGGTGTGAACAAAGCTTCCAGCAGTTGAAGAATCTTCTCACAAGTGCACAAGTCTTGAAGATTGCAGATCCAAAAAAATATTTTGTGGTGTGTATTGATGCATGCAGTCAAGGGCTTGGAGGATTCCTTATGCAAGACAACCATGTGATATGTTATGAGTCAAGAAAGCTGAAGGAGCATGAGAAGAACTATCCCAGGATAGACAGAAAAACTATACAGATAAGCATAGGGTGAACAGAGAGTTCAGTGTTGGGGATCATGTTTACCTAAGAGTGAGGGAAAAGAAGATTTCCTTGAAGCTTGGAAGTTGTGCCAAGCTGTCAACTAGATATTGTGGGTCATTTGAAGTGCTTGAAAGAATAGGGCGAGTTGCAGATAGACATGCATTGTCTGCTAACACTAGAGATCATAATGTTTTTCATGTTTCTTTGATTAAAAAATATTTACATAATCCTAACCATGTGATAAATTTGGATGTGGTTCAGGTGGAACCCGAGGGAGAGTTCCAAATTGAGCCAATGCACATCCTTGACAGGAAGGTCACAATGCTCCAGAACCCAGCTATAGGGAAGGTAAAGGTGTAATGGGAGCACTACAGTACTGAAGAGGCTACATGGAAGTTGGAGGATGCGATGCAATTGGTACATCCATTTTTGTTTAATTCTGTGGAGCATTGAGGCGATGCCAGTGTAGCATTCTTTGTTCAATTTTGTAAAGCACTAAGGATAGTGCTATTGAATGGGGAGGGGAATGTAACACCTCGGTTATGACCTCGTTTGTGTTAAATGCATATGATGTATATATTGTAATTAATCGTAGTGTGGAGCTAAAGGAAAAAATCCCCACCATGGATTATCATTTGTATGTTTCGGTGATTAAATCGGTGTCGATGGTATTTTGTGCTAGCCAGGCACGCTATGATTTTTAAATCATCATGTAAATATGCAATTAATTAAAAACCCACAACCAGCTATGTCAATGCAACAATAATGAGATGGGGGCATGATTCCTAAGGATAAAGGGGGGGAATTTTCAACCCTTGGGGCCAATGGGGAAAATCCAAATGTTAGTAAAATAACCCAAGAGAGTGGTCAACCACTTCCCTTGTCTTATTCACCAACAGAATTAATTCCCCATGAGATTCGTTGGGGCAGTTATTTCCTCGAGGGACGTATGCATGGGCAGTAGTCAGTGATTGGCAGGACTGTCAGTCCTTTGAACACACGCATGCCCAGAGATGCAGATCGCATTCAGTTCCTCACGTGGGTAGAGAGAACCTCATTCTACTCTCATGTAGTTGTTTGTCTTCCTCACTCAGGAGAAAGCTTGGCCTCAAGAAGTCACGTTCTATTTGTCCCTTCACGAGTTGGTCTGGTGTGTGATTTTCCTTCATGTTGGGGGTCATTCTCATCATTGTACCCAGGTGGGGAAATAATTGTTGTTTTCTCCATGAATTTTGGGTGTTGTGAGTTGTTTTGGCCACGTTAGGGCCATAAACGACTCTAAAAGTCGACTGTCACAGTCTGAGCTATGTAATTCCATTTCCCTACCCGATTCGACCTCTGTGGTGTCCTCCTTTCTAGTCCGAAAGATGTTATTTGCTGTGTGTATATCAAGGTTATACCATGTAATGTATGGCTAGTCATGGTCACTGATGCTACAAGTCTCCTTTAGGGATTAGCTACCCATAGAGTGATTTACTTTAGCATGTGACTACATGATCCAAGGTAATACATATGATCATAGGTTCAGAAACAATATGATGAGTATGATATGATACAGAAGTAATGAAACACATATGGACCATACATAGATAATTAATACGACCATAGATATGGAGAGAGAATTCAAATTGCCCATGTATGCCTCCAACTTGAATTAATAATACATCAGTTGAGTCTTAGTTGTTATAAAACAAGTTCAGTTAATTAAGGAATCGACTCCTTAATTTATGCAAGTGGTTGTTGAAGATGATACTGATGGAGAAGCACTAGTTTCATTCAGTTCAGCCCAACCCAGTTCCATTCAGTTCAGATTAGTTACATTCAGTTTTGTTCAGTTACATTCAGTTATGTTCAGTTGCATTCAGTTTTGTCCAGTTCAGATCAATTACATTTAGTTTTGTTCAGTTACATTCAATTATGTTCAGTTACATTCAGTTCTATTCAATTACATTCAGTTCTGTTTAGTTACATTAAGTTATGTTCAGTTACATTCAGTAATGTTCAGTTACATTTAGTTAGATGTAATTCCATTCACTTCAGTTCATTTCATTCGGTTAACAACTCATTTGGAGTTAGTTAAACTCAGTGAATTAATTGAAGGCACATATCTTCTTTGTGGGAGATAATTATGAGTTCCATCTTGGAACTAAGTCAGTGGGGGACGCATGGTTGAAGATGTGTAAGTGTTCTCAGTGTTAACTACTTACTGAAGCATTCACTACCTTCCTTGTATGACCTAATTTGACTTGTTATTAAAGTGTTATGCACTTGGCAAGATCATCACAATGTTCCATTCGATTTCTCCTCTCTTGTGATCTCAGTGAAAGAAATATTCTATTTTGTTGTAATCATTCTCTATCGGTTATCATTCATACTCTAAGATTATTTGCTGGTTTTTTTATCCTCCAAATCAGTGAAGGGTTTTCCCAGGGTATATCATGTGTTCTATGGTTTGATTTATTTATGTCTTTAGATTATTGATGAGATTTATCTACACTATAATTGTGGATTGAAGTTTTAAATTTCAAGTTTCTTCATATTTGCTCAAACACTAACATTTCCCACCCTTCGGCAACCGGCAAATGCTAGGCAAATTTAATGGCTCAGGCATGCTAGCCATTGAAATCTATAATGATGACTAACCCTTAACAAGGTAGTGGGGTTATCAGTATCTAGTAAACAACGTGTGCCAGAGGCTATCCTTCCTTCATCCACCTCTATTATCCCACTCTGCATGTTACCCATTGGCTTAGTGCATGCATTCAAGGTGGGGTGTAACTGGGCCTCCATCATGTGCTTCGGTTAGGTCGAACACATCCCATCATGTTATCATCGAGGTGGTGTAGAAATTTTTTTCATTCATCCTATTTTTTGTTGTGTATTTCCAGGTTTTTTTTTTGTTGGCAAAGTGGTGGAACCCCCCTGACTAGCAGGGTTTCCATTGGCTAAGTAACCACGAACCAGGGGCATCTAAGCCATCAAAATCACACGTTGATCGCACCTGGACTGGACCGCACCAACCCTTAACATGGTTGGATTTTTTGGTATCCGACGGGATTAGAACCGATGACCTTTTAGCTTAGGGGGCTTCTTAACCATACCCCGCCACCAACTATTCTACATCTCATGGATTTGTGTATTTCTAGTTGATTAATGCCTGATTATTTTATTCGTTTCACTATGGTATATTGTACAACAATATCAAAGCCCAATGTGAGGATAAATATTCTATAGAAGTTTGATTTTTCAAGTATTTGAAAAGAGTGATTAAATTTTGGGTGCTTAGCAGTACTTTTTAGAAGGATGGAAGACGTTGAAGTTGTGTTAAGGAATTTTCTCATGGCTGTAGCATTCATTTGTATTGGGAGGATGTTATGGATCAATAGGCGACCACCAAAAAATTACTATACGGGTATCTGATTTTTATAGTTTTTTTTCTTCTGGGTTGATTGTCTATAATCTTGTTACAAAGATCATGATACTGAAACATTGAATGTAGTTGTGATGGGATTTCCTATCGTTGGAAACTTGTTGCAACTTAGGGAACATAAACCCCACCATACATTCACGCAATGGGTCAACAAATATGGACCTATTTATTCCATTCGCATTGGAGCCATGCCTATTGGAGTTCTTAATTTGTCACAGTTGGCCAAAGAAGTGAATCCATGGTTTTTTTTGCTTTTCCAGTTAACACAAGATTTATTCCAGTTCCCCTGCCGTAGATTTTCAAGAAATTTATTAGGTATGCTTGTTTGTATTTATTAGATTTAAAACAACTATACTATCTTACAACTTATATGTACTATTCTCTTAAGCTAATGTTTCCTTGCGTGAAATCTTGGCATAGAGAGAGTGAGAGTTGTGTAGAAGTCTCCATATATTGGTTGTGCATTTGTTTTTTATATGATTATAAAGAAGCGCCGGTGTCTTCTTGTGTAAGTATCCCCATTTTTCATGGTTGCATAATGTTTATGCAAAATATACTTATGCATTACCTTTCCCACGTCTGGTAAATAAATTTCATGGTTCTCATAAAAAAGTTTTGAGGTTCTGGGGTTGATTTTGAGATCCCAAAACTCCAAGAGCATGTGGAATCAGGAAGAAATCAAGATGTACGTGGAAGTATGAAAGGAACAAATTTTTAAGAAGAAATAGTGGTAGAATTCAATCTTTATATATTATGCATAAACCTACCCTACTCGGCAATTTAAACTAGCTAAACAGATAACAAAAAAAAACAATTCCTGGTAATGATTCACCACCATTCCAATTAATTTCACTTGGAGCATGATTGTTTCATTGTTTGCGCCATGCCCAAGTAGTTTTGAGGTCTCCTAATCCCACCCAAAACCTCAAATAAACTAAAAATTACAAATCCACGATATCTTATTTAATTAGATTTAATATAGTTATTAACCAGCACTTCATTTAAAGACATGGGAATCCATAGTTTTCGTAACTAGATAAAATTTATGAAAAATGCATCTTCATATAACAATAGGCTATATACCCAACCACCCACCATGGCATGTTTGTAATTGTTAGCCACAGAGACCCTCATTGGAAGAAAATACAGAATCAAACACAAGATCGACGGTTGTGCTAATACCTATACAATTAAAATTAAGAATTCAAACGATTAAATTTCACAGAAATTGTTTGAGTTTATAATATTGCATTGAGGATTAAAGCCAGTTAGTAATTGTTGTTATATGTATGAAACCTGCATATATTTTTGAATCTGAATCTCATAGAGCACTTTGTAGAATGCACCAATCTCCTTCAGAGCAATGTCTTGTAGGAGAGTAATAGATTGAAATTGTACTATTTAGGTTTTAAAGTCTGGTGGTTGAGAATAACAATGGTGGTTGAGAATAACAATGCCAAGGCGATCTTATTGGACTTTCTGAGTTTTGCTAGGCTCATAACGTAAGATGGCATGAACTTGGAAATCGACGTTCAAGCATCTTCATAAGGAAACACAATTGTCGGGTGTAAGCATAATCGGGAAAGTAACCGTGAGAAAGTTGGATATACCTAGGTAATTTACTCTCTGCACTACCCATCTTCAAGGTTTCTGCAACACAATATGTTATGCTTATTTTTGTAAGAATTGTAATAATTGGGAATTAAATGTGGTTTAAATTGTAGTAACCGGTGTTAGGACAAAGGAGGAGGTGGCTATTAAGATGATATGTATGTTAAATCCCTCATCCCCGCTTTTTTTTGTCTTTCTTATGGTGGATATAACAAGGTGTAAGAGTAAATTTATGTGGGGTGGATACAGAAAGTGGTTCCCTGCCCAGATGGATGATCTTAGAAAGGGTTGTTTAATTTGAATTATCATTAGTAACATTGCCCTACATGACATGGATCCATCAACACATAACGTGAAAATCAATTTCAAAATATAGACTAGGATATTGCTTGATCGTAGAGTTGTTGATATTGAGCTGAATTTGACCAGCAAAAACCATGTTTGAAACTGAGTATTACTTTCATGTATATTCCGGTTATATTCAATAAGAGTTTACTTTTAAGTTAGCATTGCAATTGTGGAACCTGAGTTGTAAGGGTTTTACTTTCACCCCCCACCTCACATGATGTCTGTGAGCTGTGCTATTCAAATTTTCGAAGGAATTAATCCCCGTTGTGGCAACTTTTCCTTTTGAATTCTACACTCCCATAGGACACATGCACCTATATGCTATACCTCCATGATTTTTAGGTGTTTCATGTATTTCATTTATCTGTGTGGTTCTCTATGTATATCTACCTCTCTGCAATTGTATTTGTGTACCGTTTCTTTTCTTTCAATTTGAGGACATATCTTATATATAATGAAGTGATTTGCGGACATATCTTATATATACTGGAGGAAGTAGGCAAGGCTATCCAAAATTAGATTATAATATGAGCTCCATGAGAAGTAAAAGGGGACGGTGTGTGAAGTAGATGCTTATAATTTTGAAGTCAGGCCCAAGTAAGAAATGGGTATTACATTTGTACAACATTCTACAGTTCAAGCCCATGAAAATGGGAAAGAAGCAGGCATTTGCAATAAAAATTATTGCAAACACGTTAAGCTTATTGAGTAGCTAATTTGCATCATTTGATCAAACAATTTTTATCTTTTTACAATGACATAATTATGAAAGAAGCATGTACTATTTGAACATAATTTTTATTTTCTTGTGACAATGATGGTATGAAAAAAGGATCTACTATCTAAACTTCCACTTCCAATGTTATATGCTTGATAGAGTACAGATCAATGTTATTAATTTTTTATTTTTTGAGTTCATGCTTAAGCGATGAGAAATCAATTTTACTTGATTGAATTTGTGCTTAATGGATGATAAATAATCGATATTAAGTTAGGACACGTGTGAACGGAAAACCACATCTTCACCGGATATCTTTTCTAATCAACGTCCATTGCGTTCATTTCCATAGTCCAGGACAATGGAATGGTTGATTTGATTCAGAGAATTTTTTTTTTTTAATATAAGTTTGCCAAATACTGTTTTCCTTTAAAAAATAATTTTTTTTTAAGAAATAGCTTTTATCAATAAAAACAAGGTTTTAAAAAAACTCATAAGCCCATCCGAGATTTTTACTCAATATCATATGTACAAAGGCAATAGGTTCTGAGCATAAATCTCAATGGTTCAATTACAAGGGCATGGAATGTTAACGTGTTTATTAAAGTTTCATTCCCATTATAGTTTACACCACTTGAATTACAAATTTTCAGTCTCACTCAATGTAGTCTAACTCACTTAAATGACATTATTTAAAAGAATATGTAAGTAATGATTTAAGACATGTTATTTGGTATCAATGTTAGTACTGAAGTGAAAGGAGGGTACTATCACATCACCTTGATTTGCACCTAATGTGAAATTTGCAAAGCTTTTAGTGCACATAATGTCTTGTAAACCTAACCACTTTTGTCAAGTATGTAATTCTCCACGACACATACCTCTAACTAGCTTTTGAAAAAAAAAAACTTGATTCACAACTATTACTTAGTTCCATCCACTTCACCAATTTTTAACCATTCACTTTTTATCATATTATATATAACATGAACTCAAAAACAAAGAAACCATCCTTATGTACCATTGATTTTGTCAAATATTTTACCTTGTGTGTTTTTTACATTATATTTTTAATAACATTAAATTTTTTACTGGGGAATCGATAATTGGGTGGTTCTCGTACTCGCGTGACACACGGCCCATTCCCGTCGGCTACCACTATAACCCCAGGTGCGTTCACACAGCCCACAAGCACGAGGCACAAATAAGTCGGGGTGAAATTTGAACTTAAGACCTACTTTACAACATTCATTCATTTACACGACACTTACCAATCAGTGTACACCCCTAAGGGCAATAACAATATAAATATTGTATTTTTTTTAAAACATTGATTGTAAATATTATTTTTTTCATTACTGAAAATTATGATACTCTTGTGGGTGTTATGTATATCTAATCATGGATTTTGAACTTTGGTGGAAACAATGATAGCTTACTATCCCAACCACCCAACCTACAAAAAGAAACTTGACCATAAACATTTTATCTCTAAGTCTAACCAAAAAAATTGTAAAAATATGGTATTCCACTAAGTTAGTATAGATTTATTAATTCTTAATATTGTTTTAATGACTTAACATTGTTTCCACTAATTTATATGTAATTGATTATGATTTTCTACAACAACGTATTATAACCAAGTATATAATTAAATAAATAAGAAGATATGCATAGTTTTATTGGGTATAACCAAGTTACGTAATATATAATTAAATAAATAAATAGGTATACTTTTATTGGTTTTTTTGGTGATTTATTTAATTTAATTTAAATTTAAAAAAATGAAATGAAAAAGGATAATAATGAGGTGTAATTTAGCTTAAAAATAATTGGAAGTTAAATGAAAATAGTAAAAGAATAAGGTTTGTAATTTTTTAAGCTAAATGAAAATAATAATAATAAAACAAGGTTTGTTATTTGATTTGATGGTGATTGAGCAAATTGGAAAGGGAATTTAGGGTTAATTTATATTTGAGGTGAAAATTTTAATCTAATGAATATAGTCTATACTTATGGTAGCAACTAGCCTTTACGAAAATTTACGAATAACAACCAATCAAGTTATTAGTTGATGTACTTGAAGACACAAATCTTCTTTTATGGAAACAAAGAAGGATAATTAGTTTATCAAACATACAAAAATTAAATTAATGAGTTTACTTTATTAAGTTGCTTGTATGATTGAATAGCTTGGAAATGATATTTCCAAGTTTTATTTTATTTTTGTGTGTCAACAAGCCATGGAGTTTGGTTTTATTACAAATGTTTTGAAAATTAAATCTAGTGCATTTCCAGGTTGGGTGACCCACAGAAAGTAGTGTTTTTCATCACCTGCAAGATTCTTTCATGATGAGATATGTTAGGTCTTGTCCAAGGCCATGCCACACTATGAAGCTCATGGGAACTTGTTCTTATATTTCCAATATTTATAATATTTCTTAAGCTAAAAAGAAATAGCTAAAAACAATATAAAGATAATATTGATATTCTACTTCAAAAGTCATATTTATCTTTGTAATATTATGATGCTAAAAAAAGACACTAAAATAAAGAGCCTAGACATAAAATATAAATAGTTGTTTACTTGAAATTGACAACTACTCACAATCATGAGATCCAAGCAATATATATCTTTATTATTAACCACTACAATAGGTATTGTGATAAACATGGACTTTAACATGTGGACTTTAACATGTGCATCTTATGATTTGACTCTTAAGGATTAGAACATAATGTTATGTTTGTCACCCATCAAAAACTTGATTTGCAATATGACCATAAATAATATTAAATTCAACAACATGGCTAATTTTCCATGAAGTACTGCAATTCTAGCATATCCCAAACTTTTCTCAATGTTTATCCAACCAAACCAACAACATGACCAAACTTCAATGTTTATCACATCAAACATACTATGCATTAGAATTCCAAGACTCGTTGTATTACCTTGTTGCATGACCAATACCTATCCTTCATTGTACTTAACTTTTACATAACTACAATCGAATATCTGGTATGCCATTGATCCAACACTCAGTCCATGTTGCATTGGTCAACTCAATAAACACTTTAACACGTGATTCAATATGACTGTAACACCCCGGTTTTGACCTTGTTTGCGTTAAATGCATATGATGTATATATTGTAAGTAATCATAGTGTGGAGCTAAAGGCAAAAAGGCCCACCATGGATTATCGTTTTTAGGTTTCGGTGATTAAATCAGTGCCAATGGTATTTTGTGCTAGCCAAGCACGTTATGATTTTTAAATCATCATGTAGATATGCAATTAATTAAAAACCCACAACTAGCTATGTCAATGCAACCATAATGAGATGGGGGCATGATTCCTAAGGATAAAGGGGGGGAATGTTCAACCCTTGGGGCCAATGGGGAAAAACCAAATGTCAGCAAAAGAACCCAAGAGAGTGGTCAACCAATTCCCTTGTCTTATTCACCAACCGAATTAATTCCCCATGAGATTGGTTGGGGCAGTTATTGCCTTGAGGAACGTATGCATGGGCAACCGTCAATGATTGGCAGGACTGTCAGTCCTTTGACCACACACATGCCCAGAGAGGCAGATCGTATTCAGTTCCTCATGTGGGCAGAGAGAACCTCATTATACTCTCACGTAGTTGTTTGTCTTCCTCATGCAGGAGAAAGCTTGGCCTCAGGTAGTCGCGTTCTGTTTTTCCCTTCACGATTTGGTCCGATGTGTGATTTTCCTTCACGTTGGGGGTCGTTCTCATCATTCTACGCAGGTAGGGAAATCGTTGTTGTTTTCTCCATGAATTTTGGGTGTTGTGAGTTGTTTTGGCCACATTAGGGCCATAAACGACTCTGGAAGTCAATTTTCACAATCTGAGTTGTGTAATTCCATTGCCCTACCCGATTCAACCTCTGTGGTGTCCTCCTTTCCAATCCCAGAGATGTTATTTGTTGTGTGTATATCGTTGTCGGTCTTTGGACTGATTTGGAGTGGAAATGGGGTCTGAGCTTGCTTGACAAACCTAGTGTGTGCAGGACCCTCACAGATAGAGCTAGAGGGCTGAATTTATTCTCTGCACCCCCTGAATAGCACTGGAAGGGAAGGCAAGTCCTGAGGGACTGTATAGCAGAGAAGGGGATGCTTCCTTGTGTTGGGTGTGTGTGGATGTCTTAGGAGTCAGGCTAGTTCTAGTGCAGGTGTCCATAGCTCTTGGATTGAGCTCACTAGCTTAACAGTAAGCCTTTCCAGCTGCGATATATCCTGATAAACCCAACTGCGTTGGCTTGACTGAACTTCTGATAAACCTTAGCTATGTGTGAGCCTGCTAGTATTCCCTTATTCCTTGTGGGAATCATGCCCAGCTCGAGGGTGGCAGTGTTGCTGAGAGATTGATGAGTGCACTGGCCTATGGTTGGGTGGAACGTTGCAGTGACATAGCTGGTTGCGGGACGAGCTTCTTGATCTCTACTCGTGTATTTATTTATTAATTATTATGAACATGTTGAATGTATAGGTTGAATGTGAATGCTTACACTATATAATTGCATGTTATACATTTGTCAATGTTTTTATTTAAATGCATTTTATTATGATGTTCATGGGGCTAGATTTCTCGGGTTAGTTACTGTCAGTCGTATCCTCTCTGTTAGGTTGATGGGAAGGGACGTGACAGCTTGGTATCAAAGCAATGGTTGCAGCATTGGGCCTCCATGGGCCAAGGAGGGCAGATGATAAAGGGTAGAATTACCTTCCATGGTCAGTAGGAAAAGAAGCGAAGATAGGAAAAATTGGGAAATTTTTCTAAGTATTGAAGAGCCCTTCTTTTGTGCAGTGGATGAGGAAGCCAAAGATGGGCTGCAGTGGCAACTGGGATCAACGAAGCCAAGCCGATATATCGGCTGAGCTAACCCTGGGGAGAGTCAATTCAATGGCGACTAAAAGTCAGGATTTATGCCAATGAACTTCGTAAGAGAGGAGCCGATGCACAGCAGACGAAAGTCCAGAATATTTCCACAATAGCTGCGGCAGTGGACAAATGGAGGGCTCACCGGAAGGGAGCCGATACAACGGAAGGCTTGATGAAACGGACCCAACGGACATCAGGTGAGTAGAGCCGATGCGTAGCGGCGGAGAAAAGCGGACCGAGCCTCCAAGAAGGAAAATTTTGCAAAATTTTCCTAAGTATGGAAATTCGGCTGAAAGGCAGAGAGAGAGCCATTGTAGGGGCTGGAAGTGGAAAACATTTCCGCAACGACGGCTTGGTTTCCAGGAAGAAAGTCACTACACGTCGAATGAGAAAGGAGGAGGAATCCGACGAGGAAGGAAAAAGAAGAAAGAGTTGATACGTCGGTGAGGGAGTGAAGTTTGGAGCCGATGTGTGTCAGCAGAGGCAAGCCGACGAGAGAATTTTTTCAAAAATTTTCTAAGTAAGAAAAGTTATCCTCGGCGGCGGCAAAGAGGAAATTGAGCCGATGCGTAGCAGCAGCAGGAAAAAAAATACCGAGCTGCAACAGCGACTGGTTCGGTAGGTTTGAGCTGCAACGGGCGGCTAAGAAAGAGAGAGCGAGCCACAGTAGTGGCGGGAAGGAGAAGAAAGAGCCACCATAGTGGATGAAAGTTGGGAAGTTTACCGATGAGCGTCGGCTAGGACGAGCCGATGAGCGGCGAATGGAAGAGGANCGGCGAATGGAAGAGGAGGATGAAGCCGTAATGGTGGTTAGAAGTGGAAGATAGCGTCGATGAGCATTGGCTGGGTCGAGCCGATGTGGTGGATGAAAGTCCAAAAATCTTCCGCAATGGCGGATGGAAATCAGAAAAGTATTCTGCAACAGCAGATGAAAGTTGAATTTTTTTTTTTGAATGACGGCAAGCCTCCTTGACCCCCGTCGTCCCCTTCAGACAGTTATTCTTGTGAAAAGAAAATTATGTGTTTTGGGCAAAGTTGTCAATGTATGATTTTTCCAAGTGAAGGTAAGTAATGTATGATTCATGTGAATGTTTTGTAGCTAACAATCGTGTTTATTAACCCATTTTGCAGAATCATATTCACCTTCAAAGGAAACATTCCAGATAGTGCAATTGGGTTTTGGTTCAGCCTTGAGAACCTATAGCTTGAATGATGCATAGGATCCCTATGAGCATGAGGAAGATGTTATGGGAGAAAACATTTGTGTAGGAAATGCTGAGACAGAGTCTAATGGGAGAAGATTGCAAGAGACTCCCCTAGATTTTGCAGCCACCATGAGAAGCCTAAGGGTGGAGATGAAAAGTTACACGGTAGATAATGAAAGATTGGTTAAGGCCTGTAACATCCTCGACCCTCTGGCTGACGAATAGGACGCTACTAAACACCAAACATCCGGGAAACTAGCCCCATGAACATGTACATACATATAAAATTGAAATGCTTAATACATACATTAATATACATGTTCATCATAATTCATTAACAGTAAACATAACTGCAGAAGTAAAATAGACAAGGATACTTATCTCATAAAGAAGTCGTCCCGCAACCAACTACGTCGCTGCAACGTTCCACCCAACCATAGGCTAGCGTGCTCATCAATCTCTCAGCAACACTGCCACCCCCGAGCTGAGCATGATTCCTCAAGGAATAAGGGTCAAAGCAAGCTTACACATAGCCAAGGTACACCAATCAGCCAAGCCCACACAGTAGGGTTTATCAAGTCATCAAGGAGCTAGGAAAGGCTAAATGCTAAGCTGGTGGTCTCAATGGAGAGATAAGGATGCCTACACCAAAGCTAACCCGACTTCTAAGACATCCACATACCCAACACCGAGAATTAGTCCTTTCTCTGCTTCGCAGTCCCTCGGGCCTTGACTTCCCTTTCCAATACTCTTCAAGGGTTGTGGAGAAGAAATCCAGCAGCCTTCCTCTGTCTGGGTGGCTCCCAACATCAGGTTTCTCAAGAATACCCAGCCTCTAATCCTGCTCTAAATAGTCCGAAGACCACCCACTACATACTGTAGTAAAACAATTGGTTCACATCTCTGTGCAGAAAACAAAGACGACATGGCGACAACCCAAACGATAAGAGAACACAGCTCAGGTCAAACAAGATGTTTCAGAGTTTTTCTTGGCCCTAGCGTGGCCAAAAAAACTCAGTGGTGACTCAAAAGATGATTGTGTTCATAGCAACACACAATGTGGGGAAAACCACAACAAGCCATGAATAATGGAGGGAAAACCACAGTAAACCGCCAAATCAGGGAAAAACCACAGCCCCGGCTCAACAACGAAACGATGGAAACATTACACAGTCCGCTAAAGGGAAGGAAGCAAAACTCCCAACATTGACAGGGGACTACAATCCCTGAGTCCTTCTTGGCCCTATCGTGGCCAAAATGACTCCACAACAACCTACAGTAACCCAAATCGCATCGGCAGCTCAGCCATCAAGAGTGGGGAAACAATAGTCCTCCTCGACAATGGAGCCACGACACATTTACATAACCAGCAATGGAGAGGGTAAGTACATACTCTCTACGTGAACAGGAGAGAAACATCTCACAAGGGGAAATTACAGTCACGGTTCACGATTATGGACGGTACAATACACGGTCCGATACTACAACAGGAATTCCATACTCTGCACTGGTCGGAGGAAGAACATAATCACAGGCCGACAATCCTCAGAGAAGGGAGAACGAACCCCCAAACAAGAAAATTCCCCCTTTCTTAACTCAGCTCTACGTCAGGAAGACCATCCGAACCCCCTGTACGCCCCTGCCTGAGAGTGAACCCAACGGCCAAGAGAGTGGCGTAGTCGTGGTTCTCTTACCCACGTGAAGGTGGAGAAACTGCTGGTGGAGTGGGCGTGTGGCAAAGATTGACAATCCTGCCACCCACCACTTCCAGCAATAACTGCCCCAGCCAATCAACAAAACACTAAAGAGGTGGTTGGATGAGACAAGGAAGATGAGCAAATCGAACCGGGTGCCGACACATGGATTTTCCCCAAAGGCTCCCACAAGTTAGACAATCCCCCCCTTAACCTTAGGAAATCATTCCCTTTTCATTTAACGTTGCACCGTTGTAGCTGGATGTAGGTTTATTTTAATTGATGTGCATATTTACATGATGACAAACTCTAATGTGCCGGATAGCACGATATACCATCGGCAACAATCCCAATTACCGAAACATACACAACCAAATCAATGGTAGGGATTTTGCCTTTAGCTCCACACCACGATTTATTACAAAATATACATCATGTCTCTTTAAATGCAAACGGGGTCAAAATCAGGGTATTACAATCCCCTCCGCCTTGGAATAACAACATCCTCGGTGTTCCAATACATATACAATTTGCACATCAAATTTCAAAATTTTGCAGATCTGTCCCATGTTCAATTATTTACTTGAACTTTCAGGGCCAAGCCCCTCGGCTTCCATGAGCTTCTCTTGCTGGTTCTCAGCTTTCGGCTCATCCCCAAGTCTAGGGAATTTTTTGTATCTTGAGCATCTCTCCAAGATTTTCTTGGGTCTTAGAAATTGTTTGAAGGAAACTTCCAGCCAAGTCCAGCAACTTTTGGCCTGCTGCCATGATCAATGTGCACTACTGGATTTCATCTTTCTCACCTGTGAAATGCATCATTGAAATTCTATTAGACCACACATAATATAGGAATTAATATCAGTCAATTAATTTCCCAATTGGCATGACAGTCCAAGTCTCATCAAGGAGACTTTCATATTTTTCATGCCTTCCCAACAGGCAAATGAGCTCATTCATGTCCATTCTTGGACAGGGAATTAACCATTCCAGCATTCACAATTTACTTTAAGCAAACACACACATTCTATTTTCAGTCATACATGCATTCAACAATCTTTTGTTTTCACAATGCATAAGTATATATATGTATATAATCAAAAGGCAAGAGAGAGCAGCAAGAGTTTTTCCCCTCTTTGTTTTGTTCCATCTTGGAACCCACACCACCACTGTGGCTTTTCATGCTCTTAGCCTCTTTCACTTCACCGTGAATGCTGGACCAATCCCTCTTGGTCATGACACTTAGTGTCTCTGGTCTATTTCAGACCTCTCAACCATGGAGCCTCCCCACATGGTTTTTCTCGGCTGCTAGGAACTTCACAGTATCACTAGCACACTTTTCATTGTTGCTCATTCTGAGCTCTTTAGGACAGTCACATGCCCACATACACCCCTAGGATGCTCTCATAGTCCTCGCTTCCAGCGATACCTATATTCAAACATTGAATAAATTCACATGTTTAGTTTATTCTCATCAGTTTTTATCTCTTAAACAAGAGCTTAAAACATCATAACCAAATCATATACGCATGCATATTCATAAGCAAGAATTGCAAAATAATCCAATACTTATCTATATTGTGTGTTTCCTCGTTGGTCCACAAGATCCTGCTTAGCTTTGCAAGCCTTGGGATCGCCTATGGACTTGGATGTTAGGCCAGCACGTAGGATGCTTCACAACATCCTTATTTATATATATCAGGCATAGTCAAGCCAACCTTCAGTTGGGTTTAACAGTCTGTCAACAAACCACCTATACTTATCTCAACAATACACTTATATCAACAACCAATCATCAGCCAAGCCAACACTGTTGGGTTTATCAGGCCATCAACAATAACACATGCACTTATATCAACACAAGAGACCACTCCCTTCTATGAGTTGACAGTCCCTCAGGAATGTCTCATTTCTAGTAGTGAGCTCTAATTTCCACTACCCCATACTGCACAAGAGACCACTCCCTTCTCTGAGTTGACAGTTCCTCAGGAATGTCTCCTTCTCTGTGCTCTTTAGTAGGAGGTAGGATAATCTCAAGCCATTGTCCATTCAGTGTACAATACCAAACTACATCTGTTTAGCCTGACAGCACAAACAATATAAGCATATTTGTTAGCGTTATTGATTTAAAAACCGTAATCATGTTTCATATCATTCTCTATCAAGTATTTAGACACCAGGAGTGCGTCCACTCCCTAGGGTGTAATCAATATTGAAAAACCCTTCCATGATCCGACATTGAAAAAGTGTGCACCCCTTTTTTATGTGTGCCATGTAGGCCCTATGCATACTCAAGCAATCTGTAATAATGGGAACAAAATCAAAACATGCTCTGCATATTGAATTTATCAATTTAACATGCATATTCTTAGCTAGGGTCACAGAACACTTATCCATTTGCCGAAGCAGTATTCCTTCATTAAGGAGGAATGGGGGCTCCCTTCTCTAAGTTGACAGTCCCTCGGTTTTCCATCCCAACTCCTCTTTTCATTTCATATCCACACATGTCTTACCGACATAATCTATACCATCTCACTCATGTTGCTTACTAGACATGTGGTGCAGATGAGACATTTTCCAAATGTCCAATGGAGTTTCACCCAAAACCCATTTCCAAAATAAGGGGAAAACCTTCCCATGAAGTTTGGCTCCTGTAGGCCATCACACATGATCTTCCTGCAGTGTGTACCCCTGGCACATTCATATCCAAACAGTCAATCATTATCTAATAACATAATCTAAATTTGATTGTTCCATAACCAAGCAATGACATTAGCAATTAAACTCAATGAGAATTTGCAAGTCTGTTTACTACAGAAATTGAGTTGCTTGGCAATGAGGTGATCCTCACTTGTGGGTCTATTGTAAGCAGTACTACTATGCCCATTATAATTTTATGCTTACTAACATAACATGAATACCCACTTGCAGTGCGTCCTCCTGACACGATCTTATGCAAGCCAATAGTGATTAGTAGTTGTCAGCAATTTCTCAAATCTGAAATTTACAAATTCAAATTGATAACTCATTCTGCATACAGACTATTTTCACAGCCATGAGACTCTTCTCATGAGGTTTGGCTCTTTCACATGGTATATTCCAGTCTTTGTCATGGTCTTACCCACTTTTCCATGCCCCAACCAGTGTACCTGAAACCTGAACTTCAATCAGCCAAACACTTGGTACGTCTTGATGCATATAACTTTTTCATTGCTGCAACAATCACTGAAGCATTTTCAGAATTTATAAAATTCAAAATAATTCCAGCTATTAATCACATAAACATCACCAAAACTTATTTACTTCACGCAATCATTATCATACTAAAATTTGCAAGGTATAGTCACATCATTTATGCAATTTAAATGAATTGTTTAGATACTCCTTACTTCACAAGCGTATCATTGTACCACCTAGCCCGTCGATAGAGCATTTTCGGTAGCCAATTGATCATGACTATCCTCTTTATGCACTTATTATCTTGCATTGATAGCAGCTCTTGAAATGGTTCCAAAATTGTCATCAATTCATCATTTCAGCCATTAGTTATTCATAATATCACATGCACTATCTCAATGCATTCATGCAATGAATCACAACAATTGCACCCATACTTATGAAATCAGTTACTCACACCCTTCATATGCATCCATTCAATGCATAACCACAAGATTTATAAAATCCTTTAATGTATATCCACTCAATGCTACCTTGCATTGATTCGGGAATACTATGCATTCAAACATACCATGCATGGCCTAACCATGACTACTTCATATAGGATGGATGACTCCAATCAAGATCATCAGTGCTTACCATCCTTGGGCTACTAAGCTCATAATGACACATTTCTATATGAATGCAGTATAAAATTCAAATACCCACATGGTATGAGACCTCTTGCTTTAACCATTCCATGCAATTGTCATAATTAAACTCTTACCTTCATGGGTCCTACTTACACCCTTGACATTACCAGTTTGGTTGGTCCTTTGCAAGAGATTGCAAAATTTGCTCACCAACTTTTGATTCTGGACTTGTTGCCTTGTCCCTTTCTTCATAGGGTTGCTGGTCACATTCATCAGCATCAACAACATACTCAACCATGTCCATGTTGTCGTTGGTTGTTCCACTAATGTCAATACCAATGAAATAATTATCATTAGTAGCTCATTATAAATGCATAATTCTTACTATTCTTAGCAACATGTAATATCTTATGCATGCAAGGCATATCTGCATACATTTCATGTATAAAACTTGGAATCATAATTAGCAAGACATGGTTTAAGGAAATTTCCCTTTTTAAGTCCCTCATACTTGCATGGAACTCCTTTTCCACACAACAACTGGTTTGATTTCATGGTCTTGCTACCTCTAGGCATGCAATTTCTGGATTTGTCCATTTTGACAGTAGCACATTTCTCTTTCAAGCCATCACTATCACTTTCCTGCTCCACACTCAAATTCTGGTGACTCTCCCTTGTTCCTTGCTGGATAACCTTTCCAACACCTATCCACATGCTTCATTCTGACCTCGGGTGTGAAAACCACACCGCTTCTTAGAATTATGGCAAAACACACAACTGTATTTTGGTCAGGAATGCTAACTTCAGTCACCCAGGGTTTTCTTCGTTTCAGTCCTGAAACTGCTGAAAAATCCAATGAGAAAATTCAATGCAAGGCCCACTGGAACACTAGCTGGAAATGCTAAAAAATCCATTGGAAAACCTAATTTTCTTTCTCCCTATCAGGTCCCTTCCCAACTAAGTTTCCAACGTTTCGGATCCTTAGTGGACTAGTCTTCCGACTCTTCAGTGGCCAAGATGACTACACTGCTCTGGCGCTCATCGGCGACCCTATCAACTATGCGTTTCCATTGTACCGGCGGTTTCCTCGACTATATTTTTCTGAAGTGGGCCTTCCGAACAGCATTGGCGATGCCAAGGACTGTTCATTGGGTCCGTAATCATCTAACCTTTCAGCGTTTCGGCGACCAGATCCGCTAAATTTCTCCACAGCTCATCGATGGCTAGTTTTCTTATTTCTTTCTAGCGTATTAGGCTTGTAGTGGTCTATTATCCCAAGTCTTATCGATGACTCGTTTGTTTAATTTTGTCCGCCATATCGGGTCCGTAGTCATCTATTGTTCCGAATTTCATCGGCAATAGCATAGGCTAACTGCTACGTCAGCGATCGGGTGCCCTATGCATCGGACAATTAGTCCCTTTGATGTCCACAACGGCGGTTCCATAGGCATTAACTCTTTCGAGCGGTGTCTTTAATCATTTCCGATCGGCGATCGGATCCGTTGTTTCATCAAATGGGTTGGTATCGACGGATTAAACTCCCATACTTCCGCAGTGTCGGCACTCCCGAGCACTAAATGCCACCGCAGTTATCGGAACCATAACTCACTAACACCTCGGCATTGGCGAGTGGAAGACTAATACATCGGCAGAATAGTTGACTAAGCAGCCGCAACTGCGGTTCACCTTCATTGAACCTTTTTCGATCGATGATCCAATCCACTAACATTTCCCAATGGCCGATGATCTCATGCCTTAAAGAAAATTTTGAATTTTCTTCTTGCCTTGTCTTCCACTGCATCGGCAACTTGATCCTCTAGGCATCGGCGATGCGATCAACTAATCATCACCGATCGTCGATGATTCCACGACTTAAAAAAGTTTCCTCAAATTTTTCTCTTCATCTTCTCTCCGTCGTCACTGTCGGCGGCTCCACCAACTATCGACGGTCTCATCCTCTAATTACCGGCACGCTAGTCCCCACGGCAGCGGCAACGGCGGACTGCCAAACAACTAAATTTCCCCAACGTCCATTGTCACATCGACGGTTCCATCGTCTAAGTTTTGTCGATGGCATCGGCTGCTTCATCCTCTAGTTTTCGTCGACGTTTCGGCGTTCTCGTCGACTATTCATCTCCGAAACTGCGGCTCTGTTTTAGCGATCATCTCCGATGAAGCTTCGAAGAATCTTTCCCGAAGGATAGTGAAAAGTTTTGGACTTAAACAAATTTCCAGAAATCCTTCCATGTTATCTTTTCCTCCTCCCTGTCGCCGTATCCAGGCTCAACCAACTAGCTTCCCTCCTTTTCCATCGACGTATCGGCGACTACGTCCACTGATTTTCGTCGAAACATACCTTCTGCCGACGGTCTCGGGACTCAGATCCTCTGTCTTCTGCCGCTGTTTCGGCATCCCTCAGCTGGGCTGAGCCAACGTTTCAGCTCGAACTTCATCTATTTTTTCGACAACCCTATACGAACAAAAATCTTCAAAGTTTTCCTCTAATGGGTTGTCGGAAGCACTAGCTTCTACGGCATCGACGGTTCAAGCCACTACCCATTGGATGGGTAGTCCACTGGCCAGCCGTAACGGCAGGCACGCAATCAGCGAAATTTTTTTGATGTAGTCATCGGCGGTTCCATCGTCTAACGTCCGCCGATCATCGATGTTCTTAACACTTCGACAAAATTCTGAAATTTTCTTGCCAGCGCATTGGCTGGTTCATCATCTAAATTTCGCCGATGGTCTTGACTAAGCGGGTCGACGTTTCGGTGGCCTCATCATCTAATCATCGGTGGTGAAATCAACTAACGTCCGTCGATCGCTGATGATCGAACTTAGAAGAATTTTTCCAAACTTTTATTTCCTTCGTCCTTTCTCTGCCGACACCATCGGAAACCCTTCCACTGTGTCGGAGGTGCGTCCCACTAAGTTTTTCTACGGCCGATAGCTTGAACACTTAGAGAAACTTCCGAAAAAAAATTTCCTTCGTGGTTCCTGTCGGATGGCATTTTGCTTAGGTGATCCGATGCATCAACGAGACTTCAGACTAAGTCCTCCGATGATCCGATGATCCCAATACTTAGAGGAATTTTCCAAAGTTATCTTGTCCTGCACAGGTTTTCTTCTATTTTTTTGTTGGGCAGAAGGCAATCCTGCCTCTGCTAGCTGACCTTTTATGGCATGTTCAGGCCCATGCTGCAACCTTTAGCTCTGATACCATCCTGTAACGTCCATGATCCTCTGACCGGCGAAGAGGATGCTACTAAACACCAAACATCCGGGAAACTAGCCCCATGAACATGTACATACATATAAAATTGAAATGCTTGATCATAAAACATGCACAGATACATAATCATACATACATTCATATACATGTTCATCATAATTCATTAACAGTAAACATAACTGCAGAAGTAAAATAGACAAGGATACTTATCTCATAAAGAAATCGTCTCGAAACCAGCTACGTCGCTGCAACGTTCCACCCAACCATAGGCTAGTGTGCTCATCAATCTCTCAGCAACACTGCCATCCCCGAGCTGAGCATGATTCCTCAAGGAATAAGGGTCAAAGCAGGCTTACACATAGCCAAGGTACACCAATCAGCCAAGCCCACACAGTAGGGTTTATCAAGCTGTCAAGGAGCTAGGAAAGGCTAAATGCTAAGCTGGTGGTCTGAATGGAGAGCTAAGGATGCCTACACCAGAGCTAACCCGACTTCTAAGACATCCACACACCCAACACTAGCAATCAGTCCTTTCTCTGCTTCGCAGTCCCTCAGGCCCTGACATCCCTTTCCAATACTCTTCAAGGGTTGTGGAGAATAAATCCAGCAGCCTTCCTCTGTCTGGGTGGCTTCCAACACCAAGTTTCTCAAGCATACTCAGCCTATAATCCTGCTCTAAACAGTCCGAAGACCACCCACTGCATACCATAGTAAAACAATCGGTTCACAGCTCTGTGCAGAAAACAAAGACGACAGGGCGACAACCCAAACGATAAGGGAACACAGCTCAGGTCAAACAAGATGTTTCAGAGTTGTTCTTGGTCCTAGTGTGGCCAAAACAACTCAGCAGCAACCCAAAAGATGATTGCATTCGCAGCAACACACAACATGGGAAAAACCACAACAAGCCACGAACAATGGAGGGAAAACCACAGTAAATCGCCAAATCAGGGAAAAACCATAGCCCCAACTCAACAACGAAACGATGGAAACATTACACAGTCCACCAAAGGGAAGGAAGCCAAACTCCCAGCATTGACAAGGGACAACAATCCCTAGGTCATTCTTGTCCCTATCGTGGCCAAAACGACTCCACAACAACCTACAGTAACCCAAATTGCACCGGCAGCTCAACCGTCAAAAGTGGGGAAACAACAGTCCTCGTCGACAATGAAGCCACAACACATTTACATAACCGGCGATGGAGAGGGTAAGCACAGACTCTCTGTGTGAATAGAAGATAAATGTCTCACAAGGGGAAATTACAGTCACGGTTCACGATTATGGACGGGACAATACAGAGTCCGATACTACAATAGGAATTCAATACTTTGCACTGGTCGAAGGAAGAACATAATCACAGGCCGGCAATCCTTAGAGAAGGGAGAACGAACCCACAAACAAGAAAACACCCCCTTTCTTAACTCAGCTCTGCGTGAGGAAGACCAACTAAACCCCTGCACACCCCTGCCTGAGAGTGAACCCAACGGCCAATAGAGTGGCGTAGTTGTGGTTCTCTTACCCATGTGAAGGTGGAGAAACAGTTGGTGGAGTGGGCGTGTGGCAAAGATTGACAGTCCTGCCACCCACCACTTCCAGCAATAACTGCCCCAGCCAATCAACAGAATACTAAAGAGGTGGTTGGATGAGACAAGGAAGGTGAGAAAATTGAACCGGGTGGCGACACATGGATTTTCCCCAAAGGCTCCCACATGTTAGACAATTCCCCCCTTAACCTTAGGAAATCATTCCCTTTTCATTTAACGTTGCACCGTCATAGCTGGCTGTAGGTTTATTTTAATTGATGTGCATATTTACATGATGCCAAACTCTAATGTGTCAGATAGCACGATATACCATCAGCAACGATCCTAATTGTCGAAACATACACAACCAAATCGATGGTGGGGCTTTTTCCTTTAGCTCCACACCACGATTAATTGCAAAATATACATCATGTCTCTTTAAATGCAAACGGGGTCAAAACCGGGGTATTACAAGGCTCACGAGGATCATAATCAGTTGAATGAAGCCATGATACAAAGTTTGACATACATCCAGAGGTAGATGAACTCCGGGGACCGGATAGTAAGACCAGAAGGTAGTAAGAGCCGCACTAGAAGAAGGAAAAGATCTCCTAGTGAGTCATCTGAATCTGAAGGATCCACTGGGGACTCAAGCTCTTCATCTTACAGGAATGAGAGGAAGAGACGTTACAAGAACCATTCACGTGATGAATTTAAGAAGGAAAGGCCTCCTACCTTTAATGGTGAGATAAATAATGGACAAGAAGCTGAAGCTTGGCTTCTTGGGATGAGGAAATATTTCCAAGTCCAAGACTATTCAGGAAATATGAAGACTAGGATAGCCATATTCAATTTGACTGGAAGAGCATCCATATGGTGGGAGCACTTCAGGCAGGTAAGGAAGATCAATGAAAGGAATACTATATGGAAGCAGTTCCAGAAGTACTTCAAGCAGAAGTACCTCTCTGATAGGTACTATGATGACAAGATTAAGGAGTTTCATGAGCTGAGATTGGGACAATAGACCATGGAGGAATATGCAAACAAGTTCCTAGAACTTTTGAGGTATGTCAGGTACATAAAAGATGAAAAAGTGAAGATCCAGCGTTTCCTGAGTGGATTTCCTCAGTCTTGCAAAGACAGAATTGATTTTTATGAATCTAGAACTCTGGAAGAAGCAATAAGGAAGGCTAACTATTGCTATGAGCAAAGCAAAGGAAAACATGATTATCATAAGACATGGAAGGAAAATAAGAATGAGAATTCTGACCAAAGGAAGAAAGGTTTCAAACCTTCTAACATAAGGAATCAGCAGAAGCAGCCATCCCAAGTTGAGAAGCATCCAACTACAGTGGTGGGAGAAAATCCCGGAGAACCACAACAGAATAGGGGACCACTCCAATGTTGGGAATGTGGAGGACCCCACATGTGTAGTAATTGTCCACTTGAGAATGAGAATGCAAGGCCAGCTTACAACATTCAAGGGGCAGAAACAGTGGGTCAAGTAGCAAGATCCATCCCTAGGATTTATGCAGCATTGGAGGACCGCCATGCAGATCACCAGTCAACTGTGGTTGAAGTTGCAGGTAAGATTGTTGATTAATATATTTCTATTTTGATTGACCCTGGTTCTACTCACATTTACATTACTCCTAGAGTAGTGGATATTTGTGATTTTAAGAAAGTAAAGCATAACAAATCTAGGTTAGTTTAGCTAGCCACTGGAACTAAGAGGAAGGTTAGTGAAGTGGTAGAGAAATGTCCATTGGTTATGAATGGATTGGTCACTTGTGTATATCTGAATGTTCTACCACTTGGTTCCTATGATGTTCTCATTGGAATGGATTAGATAGAAGCTCACAGGGTAAAGCTTGACTATTATAATAAGACTTTTGAATGCATGGATGAAGAAGGAAACCCAAGAGTTGTAAGAGGCATTCCAAAGGTGATTTTAGTAAGGCGGGTTTCAGCAATGCATTGGAATAAATTATGTAGAAAAGGTTTCATGTTGTATGCAACTCATATTTTGGAGGCAATAGAGAATGAAACTCCTAGGTTGGAGGACTTCCATGTGTTGCGGTAATTTAGGGATATGTTTCCTGATGAGATTCTAGGGCTTCCTCCAAAAAGAGACATTGATTTCACAATTGAACTTGTTCCAGGAGCAACACTAGTGTCCAAGACACCCTGCAGGATGAGTACACTAGAAATGCTAGAGCTGAAGATGCAACTGCAAGAATTGTTTGAGAAGAAGTATATCAGGCCGAGTGTGTCTCCTTGGGGAGCACTAGTTCTGTTTGTGAAGAAGAAAGATGGTACACTCAGGTTGTGTATTGATTATAGACAGCTGAACAAAGTCATCGTAAAGAACAAATATCCTTTTCCTAGGATTGATGACCTCTTTGATCAAATGTGAGGAGAAAAGGTATTTTCAAAGATTGACTTAAGATCTGGTTAACATCAGGTAAGAATCAAGGATGAAGCCATTCATAAGACAACCTTCAGAACAAGGTATGGCCATTATGAGTTTGTAGTGGTACCATTTGGTCTCACAAATGCACCAACTACATTTATGTGCCTTATGAATAGTGTCTTCAGTAGGTATTTGGAAAAGTTTGTTCTTTTTTTCCTTGATGGCATTCTTATATATTCTAAGAATGAGGAAGAGCATGAAGAGCATCTGAGATTGAAATTACAATTGCTCAGGGAGCATAAGCTGTATGCAAAGTTGAGCAAGTGTGACTTCTATAGAGATAGGATTCATCACTTGAGTCACATTATCTTAGATGAGGGCATATCTGTAGACCCTGAGAAGATTGAAGCCATTATGAATTGGCCTACTCCAAGAAATGTGACAGATGTAAGATCTTTTATGGAGCTTGCAGGATACTATAGGAGATTCATTGAAGGATTCTCCAAGGTTGCACATCCTGTCACTTTTTTGCAAAAGAAGGGAATAAAGTTTGAATGGACACCAAGGTGGGAAGAAATCTTCCAGTAGTTGAATAAAATTCTCACAAGTGCACCAATCTTGAAGATTGCAGATCCGAAAAAAGATTTTGTGGTGTGTACTAATGCATGCAGTCAAGGGCTTGGAGGAGTCCTTATGCAAGACAACCACGTGATATGTTATGATTCAAGAAAGCTGAAGGAGCATGAGAAGAACTATGCTACTCATGACCTAGAACTTGCAGCCATAGTACATGCTCTCAAGATGTGGATGCATTACTTGATGGGCAGAATATTTGAGCAATAGACCATTGTCGTATGAAGTAATTGTTTGATTAGCCAACGTCAAATGCTAGGAAAGGATGGAGTTTTTATGTGAGTTTGATTTCGATATCAAGCACATAAAAGGAAAAGAGAACAAGGTAGCTGATGCACTCAGCAGGAAGGTGCAGGAAATGCATGTGGCATCTCTTAGTATTTGCCAATCATATCTGAGACATCAAATTGTTAACCATACTGCTGGAGATGAAATGTATGTGTAGGTAAAAGAAAAATTGCAGCAACAAAGTATTGAGAAGAGGTATGGGGGATATAAATTGGAAGAAGATGGAATTCTTACTTATAAGGACATAGTCTATATTCCAAATGTAGCAGATCTAAGGAGAATGGTTATGGATGAGATCCACCAGGCTCCGTATTCTTGTCACCCAGGATATCAAAAGACGATTGCTACAGCCTGAAAGAAGTACTTTTGGCCAGGAATGAAAAAGGATATGGATGAGTACATTTCAAGGTGCATGAAATGTCAGCAGGTAAAGGTTGAGCATCAACACCCAGCAAGTTTGTTGCAGCCTTTTCCAGTTCCAGAATGGAAATGGGAATTTATTTCCTTGGATTTTATTACAGGGTTTCCAATGACTTGGAGACAACATGATTCCATCATGGTTGTGGTGGACAAGTTGACAAAGGCAACACATTTCATACCGTTAATTCTATGCATAGGACTGATGACATTGCAAAAATATTCATGAAGGAGACTTTCAAATTGCATGGATTGCCTAAAGCAATAGTCTCTGACATAGATGTCAAGTTCACTTCCAATTTCTGGAAGGGTTTGTTTGCATGTTTGGGTACAAAGATGAACTTCAACATTGCCTACCATCCTCAAACTGATGGGCAGACAGAGAGAGTAAATCAAGTGCTTGAAGACATGCTTCGCATGTGTGTGATGGACAAACCAACCAAGTGGGAAGATTACTTACACTTGGTAGAATTTGCATATAACAATGGGCAACAAGCATCCTTGGGGATGAGTCCATATGAAGCTTTGTATGGAAGAAGGTGTAGGAAACCAGTGACATGGGATAATCCAGTGAACAGGGTTGTGCTTGGGACAGAATTGCTCAAGGAGATGGAGCAAGAGGTTGTAAAGATTAGGCAGAATCTGAAAGTAGCCTAGGACAGATAGAAAAGCTATGTAGATAAGCATAGGGTGAATAGAGAGTTCAATGTTGGGGATCATGTTTACCTCAGAGTGAGGGAAAAGAAGAGTTCCTTGAAGCTTGGAAGGTGTGCCAAGCTGTCACCTACATATTGTGGGTCGTTTGAAGTGCTTGAAAGAATAGGGCGAGTTGCATATAGACTTGTATTGTCTGCTAGCACTAGAGCTCATAATGTTTTTCATGTTTCTTTGCTTAAAAAATGTGCAAATAATCCTAACCATGTGATAAATTGGGATGTGATTCAGGTCGAACCCGAGGGAGAGTTCCAAATCAAGCCAATGCGCATCCTTGACAGGAAGGTCACAATGCTCCAAAACCCATCCATAGGGTAGGTAAAGGTGTAATGGGAGCACTACGGTACTGAAGAGGCTACATGGAAGCTGGAGGATGCCATGCGATTGGCACATCCATTTTTGTTCAATTCTGTGGAGCACTGAGGCGATGCTAGTGTAGCATTCTTTGTTCAATTTTGTAAAGCACTGAGGTCAGTGCTATTGAAGGGGGAGGGGAATGTAACACCCTGGTTTTGACCTCGTTTGTGTTAAATGCATATGATGTATATATTGTAATTAATCGTAGTGTGGAGCTAAAGGAAAAAATCCCCACCATGGATTATCATTTTTATGTTTCGGCGATTAAATCGGTGCCGATGGTATTTTGTGCTAGCCAGGCATGTTATGATTTTTAAATCATCATGTAAATATGAAATTAATTAAAAACCCACAACCAGCTATGTCAATGCAACCATAATGAGATGGGGCATGATTCCTAAGGATAAAGGGGGGGAATGTTCAACCCTTGGGGCCAATGGGGAAAAACAAAATGTTAGCAAAAGAACCCAAGAGAGTGGTCAACCACTTCCCTTGTCTTATTCACCAACTGAATTAATTCCCCATGAGATTGGTTGGGGCAGTTATTGCCTCGAGGGATGTATGCATGGGCAACCATCAGTGATTGGCAGGACTGTGAGTCCTTTGACCACATGCATGCCCAGAGAGGCAGATCGCTTTCAGTTCCTCACGTGGGTAGAGAGAACCTCATTCTACTCTCAAATAGTTGTTTGTCTTCCTCACACAGGAGAAAGCTTGGCCTCAAGCAGTCAGGTTTTGTTTTTCCCTTCACGATTTGGTCTAGTGTGTGATTTTCCTTCATGTTGGGGGCCATTCTCATAATTCTACACAGGTGGGCAAATCATTGTTGTTTTCTCCACAAATTTTGGGTGTTGTGAGTTGTTTTGGCCACGTTAGGGCCATAAACGAATCTAAAAGTCGATTGTCATAGTCTAAGCTATGTAATTCCATTTCCCTACACGATTCGACCTCTGTGGTGTCCTCCTTTCCAATCCCATAGATGTTATTTGTTGTGTGTATATCGTTGTTGGTCTTTGGATTGTTTTGGAGTGGAAATGGGGTCTGAGCTTGCTTGAAAAACCTAGTGTGTGCAGGAGCCTCGCAGAAAGAGCTAGAGGGCTGAATTTCTTCTTTGCACCCCCTAAATAGGACTGTAAGGGAAGGCATGGCCCAAGGGAATGTATAGCAGAGAAGGGGATGCTTCCTTATGTTGGGTGTGTGTGGATGTCTTAGGAGTCAGCCTAGTTCTGGTGCAGGTTTCCATAGCTCTTGGATTGAGCTCACTAGCTTAGCAATCAGCCTTTCCAGCTCCGGTATAGCTTGATAAACCCAACTGTGTTGGCTTGGCTGAACTTCTGATAAACCTTGGCTATGTGTGAGAATTCTAGTGTTCCCTTATTCCTTGTGTGAATCATGCCCAACTCGGGCGTGGAAGTATTGCAAAGAGACTGATGAGCACACTGGCCTATGGTTGGGTGGAACGTTAGAGTGACATAGCTGGTTGCGAGACGAGCTCCTTCATAAGATAAGTATCTCTGTGTTGATCTCTACTCCTGTATTTATTTATTAATTATTATGAACATGTTGAATGTATTGGTTGAATGTGAATGCTTACACTTTATAATTGCAGGTTATACATCTATCAATGTTTTTATTTCAATGCATTTTATTATGATGTTCATGGGGCTAGATTTCCCAGGTTAGTTACTATCATTCGCGTCCTCTCCGTCGGGCTGAGGGGCAGGGACGTGACAATGACACCATAAAAATGTCTTATTAATCCACATTGATATCATGTAATAATTTAGAGGATCAATGTGTCCAACTACATGGATGAACAATTTTTACCATGTCTATGTGCATTGTGCACCTTCATTGGATCGATTCCAAGAAACAACATGATGGAGATATTTTAACTGATATGTATGTGGTCAATTGGTTTTTTAATAACCAGAATGGTCAAATTATATTAATAAAGAGGTTTGTAGCAGCATAACCAAAGGAGTACATAATGTCCAAAATTCCAGGGCACAATACATCAAAATTGCGAAGTTTAGTTCAAAAGAGAGATCATATCTAGTGGCCTGGCCTACTATAAGTTGATTGAAACCTAAAAACGGGATGCCTATATATCTTGACAAACTGAACACATAGCAACATAAAATGACAAAACATGAGAAAAATGTGACTATCTTGATGGAACAAGCCCACTATGGGCATCTTCCATGGCAACTTTCCATAATTTTGAGATTCTGGAACCATATTTGAAATTCCTTCTGCTTTATAGTCTTCAAGCTCATGCTACACAATAACATATTCTAGGAGTTTTCCTTAATAGCCCTAATAAAATATGAGGGTTTTCCTACCATTGAGTAAGAACTCATGGTGAAATTGACTATCATATTGTACTACATATCCAAAAGCGATATAAAAATTAACCACTCTTCTACCAATTTATTCCATTCTTGTTTCCATATCAGTGAAACAAATTTTCCATACTTCTATCAAATTACTAATACTTCGATTTAACTAGAGACCTGCTTCCTGGAGAGCATCTATTGGATTTACCAATGGCCTCAAATCCTTTCTTGAGTCCAACTCACAAATTGCATATTTTTTATTGTGGCTATGTGCTTCCCTTGGGCTTGTCTGATGAATTGTCCTCTCAATTTCCTAAGATGGCCTAACTCTATCAAATCAAAATAGAGCCAACATAAATGCAATATACCACAAAATAAAGACCCTATGCACCCCCTTAATGAAAATAGAGCATCCTATAACTAAGCGAATATTAAATATTCCACCCAGTTGACAATCCACCACAAAACACCAACCCACTGACTCCAAACATGAAGAATTAGGCCAAAGCAAGAGGAAACATAATTCCCCACGCACTCAATCAACACAAGACACCTAGAAAGGAGGAAAATTAGAACTTCAATTTACATGAGATTCCTTCACCTCATCATCACCACAACATGCCATAAGAACTTGAGAAAAAATCACTGAAGGTTTCAACACCAATTCCTAAACCATTTCCATAAGCCTCATCTTGAACCTACACCTGACATACAAGAATGACCCCACCAATGAGAAGATCACCCATCTCATCAATCATAAAACCTCCATCGCCTCCAAATGTAGGCAAGCATGTTGGGAATACAAGGCACATGAAGGTTGTAAATACCTCGACCTCATAATGCTCCTATTGACATATGTTTTCCACCCTCCATCCTTTTTGTGATGCATACCTCCAAGCATTGTGTTTTCCACCCTCCATCTGTGTCACACTTACGTGGTGGTGCTATGATATAAAGCATGCCTTCTTCCATACCCTTCTCTTTAAAAGACGTTGCTTGAAGGAAATTTTCTTCCCCTTTGGCTCCCTCCTTGATAACATTCAGAGTGGAGCAATAGACAATTAACTTAGTTATAAAACTACTTTCTTGGAGATTACCAAATGCATTAATGACTACCAAACTTAGGGCTTGGTCTTCCAATTTAATGATATATGGCCATCTTCTTATGTTCTTACGCGGAGTAGATTCACATCGACCACAGCAAAGGATTCCTCATTGCGTATTGTATAGATCTCAATGGATGCAGGATGTTATTGGAAGAGAGGCCATAATTTATGGGTAGAGTGGGTTTTTTCATGAAACTAGGGTTCCTAGAATTCAATCCTACTACTTTTTCTATCACCGCCATGCATGTGTAGGTGCACATGTTAATTTTTCCTTTTTTATGTGTGTATTTTTCATATGATGAGACTAATTAGGGAGATTTATGAAGGTTGGCATCTCCTAGACCCAAAATGACATTATCACTTGCCCTGCCTTTAAGTTGAACTTGACTTGAGTAAGGGTTTTAATAAGAAAAATTATTCTAGAGTGGACTGAGTTTTGATGGATTCATGGAATTTATTATGGGATTACAACTTTCACATGTTGCATATATCACATAATAGTTCATTTGCAGGATGTATGTTTTAAGTCTTCCATCTCACAAAGTAGAAAGGGGAAACCTAGCAAACCTCAAGGATGGAACCATTCTCTTATGACTTTTGTCGCAATGCCCAAACATGAAGTAGTGCACTATGAGCATGACCAAAATGGTTCTCGTCCTACCTTAAGATGCAAGGGTTGGCCTTGCAATGATGGTTGTGTCTTAAGCCAATTCTTGAAACATAGATAATGTAGACTAATAACACCCGAGGAGAGTCAAGGAGACCACATGACTGAGATACCTTAGACCTGAAAAGTGACATAATCTCAATAATTATGATGATAAAGATTAACATATTGTTTCATTAAATCCTTACTAGTTTTCCCATTCATTTGAGTGGAAGGAAGCTCAAATAAGAAAAAAGAATGTCCACTTTGAATGTTTTTAATTCTTAGTGAGCAAATGCCATCATTGGTATCATACATGTATCAGTTATCCAAAATCAAGTCAAATTATGAGCACAATAAACCTAATTACAACTAACTACTTTAATTAGTTAAACAAGTAATACATTACAGCTAACTACTTTAATTAGTTAAACAAGTAATACATTAAATATCAAACCTCGATTTTGCCTAAATAAATGTATATAACTTTATCATAATTATTATACTTTTATGATAAAGTTAATATATAGTTATTATTATGTTAATATATTTGTTTTTGCTATCATTTGTTTTTAAAAAATAATGCAAATGATCTTGAATTACCTATACCAAAGCCGAGAACAAAAGCTACATAGATAGCTTCACCCTCTTACTCAAACATACAAATAAAGTCCTATATCAATATATTATATCATTGTAACATTAAATTCTTAGTTCAAACATCAATATCACCATACCATGTAGAGAAACCTTCCATTCAATCTGTCATTGTCTTTTCAATTAAAAGGACGGCAAAACATTCTCTTCATAATAATGTTGTATGTAGTTTCATGTTACAACTTATGTTGACGTATGAAATTCAGATGTACAAGAAACTTTACATGGCATTGAACTCATTGTAAGTTCTTTGATTTTACTTGAACTCATTGTAAGGTCTTTTATTGATGATTGTACATTGAAAAAGTGAAGTATAATCTATAACTCAAAAGGGAAAGAGATGCACTATTATAAAATATTAAATACAAAAATTAAAAAAGTGAAATTAATATGGTATAAAGATAATTTTTTTTAATAAAAAATGTATAAATTAATATAAATTTATTTTTAATAAACAATAAATTATAATATAATAAGATATAGATAAATTAATATAAATTCATTTTATATAAAAATTTTATTATAATATAATAAGACATGGTTTTTACTGGGATACATTATGCTTACGTCAGCTTGCGAAGGCTCTGCTAGGGCTTCGGCTCTTCGGCGGCTCCAGCTAGGGCTTCGGCCTGATGCCCCTTCCCGGCCGACGGCTCCCCTGCTTCTCGTCTCGGCGGACCCTCGACGACTCCTCTCCGCCTTGCTTGCTTTCCCCCATGGCTCCTTCTGTGGATGTTCCTCGTTCTTTCAGTGAGATGGTCAAGCGCAACCTCGGTTTCGGTCCTCCTTTGCTAGTGGTGCATGAAGCCCCTGCTCTCACCATTCTTGTCATTCAAGATGCTATGGATCATGCTGTGCACTACTCCTCTCATGCTTTGGTTTGCAGGCTTAGTGGACTCTGGCCCAGGTTATCAGATCTGCACTCTTGGGTCTCCTAAGAATGGAACCCTGTCTTAAAAGAGGGAGCCATCATTTGCCCTTATGCAAAAGGGTTTTTTATTGTAATCTTTGTTTCTGTAGAAGATAAGGATCTGATCTATGGCTCTGGGCCGTGGTTCTAGGGTAGGTCGGGTCTGTCCTTGCAACCCTGGTCCCCTTCCTTTGATGCTTCAACAGCTGTTATCTCTTCGGCTCCGGTCTGGGTGAGGCTCCCAAATCTTCCTCTCCATTTCTAGGGTCTCTCCTCTCTCCAATCCATCGGGAATGCCCTTGGAAAGTTTCACAGCAAAAGTTAAGAAACTGAGACTGCCTTCACCACCTATGCCCGGATTTGTGTGGAAATGGATAAAGGATTTCCGGCGGAAATAATCTTGGATGGCAAGGGCTATTCTTGGACTCAAAAGTTAGATTACGAGCAAATCCATTTCAGATGTAGAGCTTGTTATGAGACAGGGCACTTAGCCCTTAACTGCAAAAAAATTTCGGAGAAAAATAAAGAAAGGAAAAACCATCGGAAGCCCACCTGGTGGATCAGTGCAAATTCTAACCACCAGTTAATCTGCAAGAACCCGGATCTCCCAAAAGGAACTCCAGATGATGAAAACAACAGTATCTCATCTCACCTTTCGAAGGAAACTCCAACGGATGAAATCAATAGTGAACCAATTCAGCATCCCACGCAACCCCTCCCTTCCAAGGAAACCGTGGAGCCACCAAAAAAGCCTACCGCATCAAGTTGGGCAGATCAAGCAGACGAAGAAGACCCTCTAAACTCTCCTCATGTTAGCCAAGTAGCAAGTAAAGTCTAAGAAAACACCAAAGAATGGACGAAAGTCTCAAAAAAGAAGAAGCCCCCTCATTCAAGGCAACCTGTAATAACGCGAAGCCACTCCGGCACCGTGAAAGAGTTCTCGACTTTAAATTTTGTAAAGACAGCAGTATCAGTCTTTGACAACTGTCTTTCAAAAGCAATATGAACTATGTAGATTTCTCTTCAGTGGTTACGCCACTGCTCTTTTAATTCAATCCATAACTGTTTTTGTCTAAAATAAAATAAAAAATAAGACATGGTTTTTAATCAAAAATGTTAAATTTTAATGTATTTTTAATTCATGTTATTTATTTTTTGTCTTTAACATATTAAGATATTAACAACTTCATCAAATAGAAAATTAAATGTCAAACTTGCCACTCGTTGTGTCATTATATTATGTTGCATGGCCTACACTTTTTTTTTTCAGGAAGAAAAAGCATGTCCTTGTTATTCTATTAGGAATCAAAGGGCATTGATAACACCCACCCAAGAAGGGTTACATCTCAAGAAGATACAACTAGTCGTGAGAGAATCACATCTAGTCGTAGCTAGGGGGAATGGCATGCAATAGTAAGTGTTGTTCCCATCAGAAATCTGTCTCATCATGCAAATGATCAATCTCAATCTGACCTATCTATCGTGAACCAAAAGGATCAGATCTATGATCCAAAAGAGTCACTTAGAAAAAAACAGTGCAAGTATCCAACAGGGGAGAAAGGTCCCCAAAAACATGGCTCAAATGAGCTGGAAAGAGCCACAAGTGACCAAATGGTCATCTATAAATTCAGTAAACTTGCCAAGTCCTGGAGAGAGCATGAGTGTTGTTTTTGAAAGACGGTCTGCAATCCAATTGTGTTCACGATAGACGTGGCTGAATGAGAGATCCTGGAAGCTTGAAATAAGCTTTTGTGATTCCCTACACCAGTGAAAAAGCTCTGGTTGGGAGAGAGCAGTGATTCCCTTGGCCCAATTGATGATGACCTGTGAGTCGTCGTATATGTGGGCTAGAGGGATTCCCATCATTTGGGAGGAGTGCAGAAGGGCCCACAGGCCCAGAAGTTCTGCCTTAGTATTGGAACCATATCCAACCCCCAGTGCAAAATCCAGATGGTGATTCTCATTAAGGAACAAGTTATATCCAATTCCCGCAGCTGAAGAAGTAGAAGCACCATTAAAGTAACCACATGGGAAAGTCATGGTAAGTCTTGGCCCAATCTGTCTAGCAATTTTTATTTTCCCATCCTTTATGACAGGCCGAGAGGGAAACAATTGAGCAGCATTTAAAATCTGATGAAACTCGCCAAGGACAGTTTCCTTTTTCCCATAAAAAATAGC
The DNA here is from genome assembly GCA_001517045.1 of Pseudotsuga menziesii. Lineage (NCBI taxonomy): Eukaryota > Viridiplantae > Streptophyta > Pinopsida > Pinales > Pinaceae > Pseudotsuga > Pseudotsuga menziesii. The sequence goes on from LPNX010113480.1 coordinate 131,961, forward strand.
CCGGTTACGAGCTTTCCAAATAGCCCAAATCATATGGTGAGGAATATAGAAGAGAACAGAGCTGGGAGGATATGTGGAGGCCCAGAGTTCGAAGAATTCAGTAATAGAAACAGCTTCAGGAGAAATATTCAGCTGTAGTTGGTCGCATAGAAGCCCCAGAACACTTTTCCATACCGAACAGTGAGAAAAGAGGTGAATGACAGTCTCTTCATTTGAAAAACATAAAGGACAGATACCCGGTCCAGACTTTCCTCTTTTCTGTAAATTTCCCCAAGTGAGAATCTTGTTTCTCAATACCAGCCAGGAGAAACAACCAATTTTGCGTGGAAGGAGTCCCGACCAAAGAGAATTGAACAGTTGGCTGCCCAATGCTGGATTGGAAGAGTTTACAATGCAATCATAAACTTTATCAGCAGAAATTGTGCCATCTTTTTTATTATAATTCCATATCAGCGAGTCAGAATCAGATGAAAGACGAATACCATTAAGATCCAGATCCCTAGTAAACTTGTTCCATACTTCTTTCCATTCACCGTCGAGATATAAATCTTTTGTTGAGTACCAGTAGTGATTGGCATCTGATAAGGTATTGCGGGCCTAGGCAAGAGTTTTAATATCCAAGTCTTCAAGATAAGATCTCAATCCATCAAGAAAGAGGTGAGAGATAGGATTACCTATCACTGGATCAATTCCAATCAAGATATCATTGCCATTCCCAACCTGCCATTCGAGATGACACCCCATCCAGGGAATTGTCTGAATAAACCCCCTCCAAATAGAAAATACACCACGCGTACTAAAATTTTTCTCTCGGAGCCAAGAAACCACAGAGGACTGCTTCATATATTTTGTCGTGAGGACTCGATGCCAAAGACTATCGCTGAAGAGGACTTTCCAGAAATTCCTAAGACGTAGGGCAATGCTGAACCATTGGAGATTTTTCATTCCCCACTCTTCAAATTTCTTTGGCCAAGATAGATCAGACTAGCATGCCAGGTGAAATCTACGAATATTCCTTGAAGATCCCCATAAGAAAGAGAAGGTAATGCTCCTGAGCTTGTGCAGAATAGATACCAGTATAGGGGCGAGACCCATCCAGTAAACCAGAATACTAGAGAATACTGGATCAGCCTGCCTCCCAGAGATAGCAACTTGTGTGTCCACAGACTGATTTTATTTTCAAATTTTTGTACCAGCCAGTTCCAATCCCTAGATCTGTAACCCAGGGGTTTGATGTAAAACCCAAGATATTTGAAGCCAATAGTGATAGGGAGCATTTTATAAGGGATGACTCTGGAAAGGTTTAAGAGTTCCAATGCTGGTATATTATTATGAAGGAGAACCGATTTATCCAGACTGATAGACATTCCCGAAGCTTTATAGAAGGTTTCAAGTATGACATCGAAAGCAACCCATTCCTGAAGAGTACCAGTGCCCATTAGAATAACATCATCCACAAAAAGAAGATGAGGCAGGGCAAGAGAGGAAGAGATTTTGATCCCTCGGATTAGTCCATGGTTCCGAGCATCAGCAATTAAAATACTGAGACCTTCAATGGCTAGGATGGAAAGCAGGGGTGAAATAGGACAGCCTTGACGAATACCCCGAGAGGCAGGGAAAAAATTTGAGGGGGTACCATTGATCAGCATAGCAAAGGTAGTAGAGGAAAGACAACCCAAAATCTAGTTGACAATCTGAAGGGGAGCTCCAATCTGAATCAGTATGAGGCGAATAAAAGTCCAGTTAACCCGATCAAAGGCTTTAATCAGATCGAGCTTGAGGATGAAAGCACATATGTTTTTGGATTTGATAGAGTGGAGTGATTCCTGTACAATTCCAATGGGATCAACAATCTGGCAGTTTTTGAGGAACCCATATTGTTCCTGAGAAATGCCAGAATCCAAGAACGGTTTGATTCTAACCGCAATTACTTTAGAGATAAGTTTGTACAGGAGATTGCACAAAGAGATGGGTCTAAAGTCAACAAAGGTCTGCGGCTTGTCTCTTTTAGGAATCAGAGCAATGAAGGTGGTATTCAGAGAAATGGGAATGATTCCAGTAACTCTTGTGGAGTCGACAGCAGATAGAAGTTCCCTTCCCAAAAGATCGAAAAAGTGCAAGTAGAACTCGATAGGCCAGCTGTCCGAACCTAGACTTCTATCTTTTTTAAAGAATTTTAGAGCTAGTTCAATTTCCCCAAGAGTAACCTGATAGGTAAGATCAGCAGCTTTCTCATCTGGAATCATCCTAGGATAAAGTAGGACTACCTTAAGTTGATGGGATAAGCAGGTCCCCTATCATCTTTGAAAATATTTGCAAAATGCGCTTGTCCCAGTTCTTTGAGAGCAGTCTCATCCTCATAAGTATTACCTGCCTCATCTGAAAGTGACCAAATCGTATTCTGGTTTCTCCGACCAGAAGCCAACATGTGAAAGTATTTCGTATTCGAATGACCCTGTAGAGCCCATTTTGCTCTACTTTTCAATTTCCAAGTGAGAAGAGAATGATTTAAGATCAGTTTCCTTTTAGATCTAAGTTGGGCAAGAAGAGCCATGTCTCCCGAAGATAATATGCCATTGGAAGAGCCAACAAGGAGGGAAGTGATGGCCTGTTCAATATTGTATAAATCATCATCAATTCGGACCTGTTTGTCCTTGATCCAAACTTTGGCTTCATGTTTGAGAGTACGAAGCTTGTGTTGGAGAGAGTCAAGATCTGAGACTGAGTCACCTAGGGAAAGGAGGGGCCACCTAGTAGATAACCAATCAGTGAAAGCAGGGTCCTTGAGCCAGGATCGGTTAAACTTGAAAGGGTAGTTGAAGGATACTCTTTGCCTATTCCATTCCAAGACAATAGGGTAGTGGTCTGAAATATCCGAGCAATGAGTCCAGACCCTATGGATCCCCAAGGAGGGAATTAAGGAACCCGAAATCATAAATATATCTAGTCTTTTGCTAATGCCCTCAGATCCAGCACGGCCATTACGCCACGTTGGGCCTGCACATTGAGGGGCAAGATCCATCAAGCCAAGAGAGTCGAACAGTGATAAGAAGTGTCCAAAGAGGGGGTCTAGAGAGGATCTATGTCCCCAAATCTCAGAAGAGTGTAAAGTGAGGTTAAGGTCGCCACCAAGAATCAGATTGGGAGAGCTGAGGAGCCCACTTCTATGAGATTTTTCCCAGAATGTTTCACGGTCTTTATAGGGGCCATAAATATTGAGGACAGAGATGGGATAGGAGAGACCCCGGAAAGAAGCCTAAATCAGGAGTCCAGCACAAGTTTGAAAAGCTCGACATCTGACTTTGTGGGGGTTCCAGGCTGATAGGAGACCACCAGAGAGGCCAGTGGCATCTATAGCATAGAACTCCCAGGAGGGGAGAAGCTTAGAGAAATCCATTAAGGCCAGGAAGGAGCTACACATGGTTTCCTAGAGAAGAATCATGTCTGGGCTTAGTGAGCTAAAGAGAGTACGGAGGCAGTGAAGCTTTGCCTTACCTCTAAGGCCCCTAACGTTGAGGGGGACTATCTTCATGGATCACCATGTTGGGGAGACAGTGCTCTAAGTCCCCGAGGAGGTAAGTTACGGGCAGCATCTTTTAAGCGGACAGAGAGAGGGATATAGGGAGGAGATGCGGAGGATAGATCCACCTGTGACTTGCCCTTTTTTCCCTTTTTTTCCTGACCGTGACATTGGCGAAACGAATAGAGTTTAATGGTAGAGTAGAGGGAGAGGTTGGAGTGGTAGCAGTGAATATAGAGAGAGAGTGTTTGAGGGAAGGATCGGAGAAAGAAGGGGAGGTGGTAGGGCTCATAGAGGAGGGGGGAAGTGGGGGAGATAAACCTCGAGCCACCAATGGCAGAAACTCAACCAGCGAGGACAACGAAGGAACAGGTGTAGCCTGAGCAGGTGAGGCCAGAGACAGAGGTAAAGACAAAGTCGAGGGTTGAAAGGGAGTAGAGCAGTCACACATCCAGTTGCATGGCCTACACTTATTCTTTATTGGTTGGGTTCTTTGTTCACTTGGGTTAGATGTTGGGTGACAATGGAAGAAAAAAACATGACTAACCTATGTGTTTCAATTGACACATTTTTAACAAATAAACACATAAGATGAAGGTCATATTTGACTATGTGGTTTATCATTAAAACTTGCTTCTTTTAATTGTTTAGTTTTTAATATTCCTTATAAGTATACAAAAGTAACAATTGCAACAAAATAAGTAAATTTAAAACTTCATAAACATAATTTGAATGGTTAAATGTTATATATTGCAAGAAAGAAAGCATCAATCAAATCCTTAAAATAGTTATTTATATGAATATTAAAAACCTTGCTTAAAATCCCGTCAAAATTGGATTTTAGATTATTTTTATATTACAATAAAATGTATAAATTTAAACCCTACCAATATTACGTGCTTTACAATTTTCTACTTAAAATAATTATGTGCTTTACAAAGTACAGTCAAGTTGAAATCGCCCACCAATTTGTGCATTAAAAAACAATTAAATGAAAATAAAGCATTAAACAATGTGCAACTTATTATAAGAAAGAGTGGTAGCCTTTTCCGACAGGGACAAGCAGTTTGACCATCAACATTGGAATCGTTAGAATATCCATTATTTAAACATGATAAAGTTAATAAGATGCATCGACATTTGGAAAACACTAAAAAAATTCATTATTCTTAAACCATGGTATAAAAGTTCATTATTCTTAAACCACGGGTTAATTGGATTTTAGTTTTCCTTGATGGTATTCTTATATATTCTAAGAATGAGGAAGAGCATGAAGAGCATCTCAGATTGACATTGTAATTGCTCAGGGAGCATAAGATGTATGCAAAGTTGAGCACGTGTGACTTCTATAGAGATAGGATTCATTATTTGGGTCACATTATCTTAGATGAGGGCATATCTGTAGACCTTGAGAATATTGAAGCCATTATGAATTGGCCTACTCCAAGAAATGTGACAGATGTAAGATCTTTTATGGGGCTTGCAGGATATTATAGGAGATTCATTGAAGGATTCTCCAAGGTTGCACATCTAATCACTTTTTTGCAAAAGAAGGGAATAAAGTTTGAATGGACACCGAGGTGTCAAGAAAGCTTCTAGCAGTTGAAGAATCTTCTCACAAGTGCACCAGTCTTGAAGATTGCAGATCCGAAAAAATATTTTGTGGTGTGTACTGATGCATGCAGTCAAGGGCTTGGAGGAGTTCTTATGCAAGACAACCACGTGATATGTTATGAGTCAAGAAAGCCGAAGGAGCATGAGAAGAACTATGCTACTCATAACCTAGAACTTGCATCCATAGTAAATGCTCTCAAGATGTGGAGGCATTACTTGATGGGCAGAATATTTGAGTGACAGACCATTGTGGTCTGAAGTAATTATTTGATCAACCAACGTTAAATGCTAGGCAAGGATGGAGTTTTTATGTGAGTTTGATTTCGAGATCAAGCACATAAAAGGAAAAGAGAATAAGGTAGCTGATGCACTCAGTAGGAAGGTGCAGGAAATGCATGTGGCATCTCTTAGTATTTTCCAGTCAGATTTGAGACAACAGATTGTTAATCATACTACTGGAGATGAAATGTATGTGCAGGTAGAAGACAAATTGCAGCAACAAAGTCTTGAGAGGAGGTATGAGGGATATAAATTGGAAGAAGATGGAATTCTTACTTATAAGGACAGAGTCTATATTCCAAATGTCACAGATTTGAGGAGAATGGTTATGGATGAGATCCACCAGGCTCCGTATTCTTGTCACCCTGGATATCAGAAGACGATTGCTACAGCCAGAAAGCAGTACTTTTGGCTAGGAATGAAAAAGGATATGGATGAGTACATTTCAAGGTGCATGAAATGTCAGCAGGTAAAGGTTGAGCATCAACACCCAGCGGGTTTGTTGTAGCCTTTTCCAGTTCCAAAATGGAAATGGGAATTTATTACAGAATTGCCAATGACTTGGAGACAACATGATTCCATCATGGTTGTGGTGGACAAGTTGAAAAAGGCAACACATTTCATACCGGTTAAGTCTACACATAGGACTGATGACATTGCAAGAATATTCATGAAGGAGATTTTCAAATTGCATGGATTGCCCAAGGCAATAGTCTCTGACAGAGGTGTCAAGTTCACTTCCAATTTCTGGAAGAGTTTGTTTGCATATTTGGGTACAAAGATGAACTTCAACACTGCCTACCATCCTTAGACTGATGGGCAAACATATAGAGTAAATCAAGTGCTTGAAGACATGCTTCGCATGTATGTGATGGACAAACCAACCAAGTGGGAAGATTACTTACACTTGGTAGAATTTGCAGATAACAATGGGCAACAAGCATCCTTGGGGATGAGTCCATATGAAGTTTTGTATGGAAGAAGGTGTAGGAAACCAGTGACATGGGATAATCCAGTGAACAGGGTTGTGCTTGGACCAGCATTGCTCAAGGAGATGGAGAAAGAGGTTGTAAAGATCAGGCAGAATCTGAAAGTAGCCTAGGACAGACAGAAAAGCTATGCAGATAAGCATAGGGTGAACAAAGAGTTCAGTGTTGGGGATCATGTTTACCTCAGAGTGAGGGCAAAGAAGAGTTCCTTGAAGCTTGGAAGTTGTGCCAAGCTGTCACCTAGATATTGTGGGTCGTTTGAAGTGCTTGAAAGAATAGGGCGAGTTGCATATAGACTTGTATTGTCTGCTAGCACTAGAGCTCATAATGTTTTTCATGTTTCTTTGCTTCAAAAATATGTACATAATCCTAACCATGTGATAAATTGGGATGTGATTCAGGTGGAACCCGAGGGATAGTTCCAAATCGAGCCAATGTGCATCCTCGACAGGAAGGTCACAACGCTCCAGAACCCATCCATGGGGCAGGTAAAGGTGTAATGGGAGCACTACAGTACTGAAGAGGCTACATGGAATCTGGAGGATGCCATGCGATTGCACATCCATTTTTGTTCAATTCTACAGAGCACTGAGGTGATACCAGTGTAGCATTCTTTGTTCAATTTTGTAAAGCACTAAGGACAGTGCTATTGAAGGGGGAGGGGAATGTAACACCTCGGTTTTGACCTCATTTGTGTTAAATGCATATGATGTATATATTGTAATTAATCGTAGTGTGGAGCTAAAGGAAAAAATCCCCACCATGGATTATCATTTTTATGTTTCGGCGATTAAATCAATGCCGATGGTATTTCGTGCTAGCCAAGCACGTTATGATTTTTAAATCATCATGTAAATATGCAATTAATTAAAAACCCACAACCAGCTATGTCAATGCAAGAATAATGAGATGGGGGCATGATTCCTAAGGATAAAGGGGGGGGGATGTTCAACCCTTGGAGCCAATGGGGAAAAGCCAAATGTCAGCAAAAGAACCCAAGAGAGTGGTCAACCACTTCCCTTGTCTTATTCACCAAACAAATTAATTCCCCATGAGCTTGGTTGGGGCAGTTATTGCCTCGAGGGACGTGTGCATGGGCAGCCATTAGTGATTGGCAATATTGTCAATCATTTGACCACATGCATGCCCAGAGAGGCAGATTGCATTCAGTTCCTCACGTGGGTAGAGAGAACCTCATTCTACTCTCACGTAGTTGTTTGTCTTCCTCACGCAAGAGAAAGCTTGGCCTCAGGAAGTGACGTTCTATTTTTCCCTTCACGATTTGGTCTGGTGTGTGATTTTCCTTCATGTAGGGGGTCATTCTCATCATTCTACGCAGGTGGGGAAATCATTGTTGTATTCTCCATGAATTTTGGGTGTTGTGAGTCGTTTTGGCCACGTTAGGGCCATAAACGACTCTGAAAGTCGACTGTCACAGTCTGAGCTATGTAATTCCATTTCCCTACTCGATTCGACCTCTGTCGTGTCCTCCTTTCCAATCCCAGAGATGTTATTTGTTGTGTGTATATCGTTGTTGGTCTTTGGACTATTTTGGAGTGGAAATGGGGTCTGAGCTTGCTTAACAAACCTAGTGTGTGCAGGAGCCTCACAGACAGAGCTAGAGGGCTGAATTTCTTCTCTGCACCCCCTGAATAGGACTGGAAGGGAAGGCATGTCCCGAGGGACTGTATAGCAGAGAAGGGGATGCTTCCTTATGTTGGGTGTGTGTGGATGTCTTAAGAGTCAGGCTAGTTCTGGTGCAGGTTTCCATAGCTCTTGGATTGAGCTCACTAGCTTAGCAGTCAGCCTTTCCAACTTCGGTATAGCTTGATAAACTCAACTGTGTTGGCTTGGCTGAACTTCTGATAAACCTTGGCCATGCGTGAGCATTCTAGTGTTCCCTTATTCCTTATGGGAATCATGCCCAACTTGGGGGTGGAAGTATTGCAAAGAGATTGATGAGCGCACTGGCCTATGGTTGGGTGGAACGTTGTAGCGACATAGATGGTTGCAAGACGAGCTCCTTCATAAGATAAGTATCTCTGTGTTGATCTCTACTTGTGTATTTATTTATTAATTATTATGAACATGTTGAATGTATTGGTTGAATGTGAATGCTTACGCTATATAATTGCAATTTATACATCTGTCAATGTTTTTATTTCAATGCATTTTATTATGATGTTCATGGGGCTAGATTGCCTAGGTTAGTTAATATCAGTCGCGTCCTCTCCATCGAGCTGAGGGGTGGGGACGTGACAATGACACCATAAAAATGTCTTATTAATCCACATTGATAGCATGTAATAATTTAGAGGATCAATGTGTCCAACTACATGGGTGAACAATTTTTACCATGTCTATGTGCATTGTGCACCTTCATTGGATCGATTCCAAGAAACAACATGATGGAGATATTTTAACTGATATGTATGTGGTCAATTGGTTTTTTAATAACCAGAATGGTCAAATTATATTAATAAAGAAGTTTGTAGCAGCATAACCAAAGGAGTACATAATGTCCAAAATTCCAAGGCACAATACATCAAAATTGCTAAGTTTAGTTCAAAAAAGAGATCATATCTAGTGGCCTAGCCTACTATAAGTTGATTGAAACCTAAAAATGAGATGCCTATATATCTTGATAAACTGAACACATAGCAACATAAAATGACAAAACATGAGAAAAATGTGACTATCTTGATGGAACAAGCCCACTATGGGCATCTTCCATGGCAACTTTCCATAATTTTGAGGTTCTGGAACCATATTTGAAATTCCTTCTGCTTTATAGTCTTCAAGCTCATGCTACACAATAACATATTCTAGGAGTTTTCCTTAATAGCCCTAATAAAATATGAGGGTTTTCCTACCATTGAGTAAGAACTCATGGTGAAATTGAGTATCATATTGTACTACATATCCAAAAGCGACAAAAAAATTAACCACTCTTCTACCAATTTATTCCATTCTTGTTTCCATATCAGTGAAACAAATTTTCCATACTTCTATCAGATTACTAATACTTTGATTTAACTACAGACCTGCTTCCTGGAGAGCATCTATTGGATTTACCAATGGCCTCAAATCCTTTCTCGAGTCCAACACCTCACAAACTGCATAATTTTTTATTGTGGCTGTGTGCTTCCTTTGGGCTTGTCTAATGAATTGTCCTCTCAATGTCCTAAGATGGCCTAACTCTATCAAATCGAAATAGAGCCAACATAAACGCAATATACCACAAAATAAAGACCCTATGCAGCCCTTTAATGAAAACAAAGCATCCTGTAACTAAGCAAATATTAAATATTCCACCCAGTTGACAAGCCACCACAAAACACCAACCCACCGACTCCAAAGATGAAGAATAAGGCTAAAGCAAGAGGAAACATAATTCCCCACGCACTCAATCGACACAAGACACCTAGAAAGGAGGAAAATTAGAACTTCAATTTACACGAGATTCCTTCACCTCATCATCACCACAACATGCCATAAGAACTTGAGAAAAAATCACTGAAAGTTTCAACACCAATTCCTAAACAATTTCCATAAGCCTCATCTTGAACCTACACCTAACATACAAGAATGACCCTACCAATGAGAAGATCACCCATCTCATCAGTCATAAAACCTCCATCGCCTCCAAATGTAGGCAAGCATGTTGGGAATACAAGGCACATGAAGGTTGTAAATGCCTCGACCTCATAATGCTCCTATTGACATACATTTTCCACCCTCCATCCTTTTTGTGATGCATACCTCCAAGAATTGTGTTTTCCACCCTCCATCTATGTCACACTGACCTGGTGGTGCTATGATATAAAGCATGCCTTCTTCCATAACCTTCTCTTTAAAAGACGTTGTTTGAAGGAAATTTTCTTCCCCTTTGGCTCCCTCCTTGATAACATTTAGAGTGGAGCAATAGACCATTAACTTAGTTATAAAACTACTTTCTTGGAGATTACCAAATGCATTAATGACTACCAAACTTAGGGCCTGGTCTTCCAATTTAATGATATATGGCCATCTTCTTATGTTCTTATTGAGTGGAGTAGATTCACATAGACCACACCAAAGGATTCCTCATTGTGTATTGTATAGATCTCAATGGATGCAGGATGTTATTGGAAGAGAGGCCATAATTTATGGGTAGAGTGGGATTTTTCATGAAACTAGGGTTCCTAGAATTCAATCCTACTACTTTTTCTATCACCACCATGCATGTGTAGGTGCACATGTTAATTTTTCCTTTTTTATGTGTGTATTTTTCATATGATGAGACTAATTAGGGAGATTTACGAAGGTTGGTATCTCCTAGACCCAAAATGACATTAACACTTGCCTTGCCTTTAAGTTGAACTTGACTTGAGTAAGGGTTTTAATAAGAAAAATTATTCTAGAGTGGACTGAGTTTTGATGGATTCATGGACTTTATTACGGGATTACAACTTTCACATGTTGCATATATCACATAATAGTTCATTTGCAGGATGTATGTTTTAAGTCTTCCATCTCACAAAGTAGAAAGGGGAAACCTAGCAAACCTCAAGGATGGAACCATTCTCTTATGACTTTTGTCGCAATGCCCAAACATGAAGTAGTGCACTATGAGCATGCCCAAAATGGTTCTCGTCCTACCTTAGGATGCAAGGGTTGGCCTTGCAATGATGGTTGCGTCTTAAGCCAACTCTTGAAACATAGATAATGTAGACTAATAACACCGGTGAAGAGTCAAGGAGACCACATGACTGAGATACCTTAGACCTGAAAAGTGACATAATCTCAATAATTATGATGATAAAGATTAACATATTGTTTCATTAAAACCTTACTAGTTTTCCCATTCATTTGAGTGGAAGGAAGCTCAAATAAGAAAAAAGAATGTCCACTTTGAATGTTTTTAATCCCTAGTAAGCAAATGCCATCATTGGTATCATACATGTATTAGTTATCCAAAATCAAGTCAAATTACGAGCACAATAGACCTAATTACAACTAACTACTTTAATTAGTTAAACAAGTAATACATTACAACTAACTACTTTAATTAGTTAAACAAGTAATACATTAAATATCAAACCTCGATTTTGCCTAAATAAATGTATATAACTATCATAATTATTGTATTTTTATGTTTGTTATTATTATGTTAATATATTTGTTTATGCTATCATTTGTTTTTAAAAAATAATGCAAATGATCTTGAATTACCTACACCAAAGCCAAGAACAAAAGCTACATAGATAGCTTCAACCTCTTACTCAAACATACAAATAAAGTCCTATATCAATATATTATATCATTGTAACATTAAATTCTTAGTTCAAACGTCAATATCACCATACCATGTAGGGAAACCTTCCATTCAATCTGTCATTGTCTTTTCAATTAAAAGGACGGCAAGATATTCTCTTCATAATAATGTTGTATGTAGTTTTCATGTTACAACTTATGTCTCACGTATGAAATTCAGATGTACAACAACAACATGACAAGAAACTTTACACTGGCATTCTGAACTCATTGTCATTTCTTTGATTTTACTTCAAAGATAGGTGTCTTTTATTCATGATTGTACATTGAAAAAGTGAAGTATAATCTATAACTCAAGGGAAAGAGATGAACTATTATAAAATATTAAATACAAAAATTAAAAAGTGAAATTAATATGGTATAAAGATAACTTTTTTAAATAAAAAATTATAAATTAATATAAATTTATTTTTAATAAACAATAATATATAGATAAATTAATATAAATTCATTTTATATAAATTTTTTATTATAATATAATAAGACATGGTTTTTACTGGGATACATTACGCTTACGGCAGCTCGCGGAGGCTCTGCTAGGGCTTTGGCTCCTCGGCAGCTCCAGCTAGGGCTTTGGCCTGATGCCCCTTCCCGGCCGGCGACTCCCCTGCTTCTCCTCTCGGCGGATCCTCGACGGCTCCTCTCCGCTTTGCTTGCTTTCCCCCATGGCTCCTTCTGTGGATGTTCCTCGTTCTTTCAGTGAGACGGTCAAGCGCAGCCTCGGTTCCGGTCCTCCTTTATTAGTGGTGCATGAAGCCCCTGCTCTCACAATTCTTGTCATTCAAGATGCTATGGATCATGCTCTGCACTACTCCTCTCATGCTTTGGTTTGCAGGTTTAATGGACTCTGGCCTAGGTTATCAGATCTGCACTCTTGGGTCTCCTCATAATGGAACCCTCTCTTAAAAGAGGGAGCCATCATTTGCCCCTGTGCAAAAGGGTTTTTTATTGTAATCTTTGTTTCTGTAGAAGATAAGGATCTGATCTATGGCTTTGGGCCGTGGTTCTGGGGCAAGTCGGGTCTGTCCTTGCAACCCTGGTTCCCTTCCTTTGATGCTTCAACGACTGTTATCTCTTCGGCTCCGGTCTGGGTGAGGCTCCCAAATCTTCCTCTGCATTTCTGGGGTCTCTCCTCTCCGCAATCCATCGGGAATGCCCTTGGAAAGTTTCACAGCAGAAGTCAAGAAACTGAGACTGCCTCCACCACCTATGCCCGGATTTGTGTGAAAATGGATAAAGGATTTCCAGCGGAAATAATCTTGGATGGCAAGGGCTATTCTTGGACTCAAAAGTTATATTATGAGCAAATCCATTTCAGATGTAGAGCTTGTTATGAGACAGGGCACTTAGCCCTCAACTGCAAAAAATTTCCGGAGAAAAATAAAGAAAGGAAAAACCATTGGAAGCCCACCTAGTGGATTGGTGCAAATTCTAACCACCAGTTAATCTGCAAGGACCCAGATCTCCCAAAAGGAACTCCAAATGATGAAAACAACAGTATCTCATCTCACCTTTCGAAGGAAACTCCAACAGATGAAATCAATAGTGAACCAGTTCAACATCCCACGCAACCCCTCCCTTCCAAGGAAACCGTGGAGCCACCAAAAAATCCTACCGCATCAAATTGGGCAGATCAAGCAGATGGGAAACCGTGGAGCCACCAAAAAAGCCTACCGCATCAAGTTGGGCAGATCAAGCAGATGAAGAAGACCCTTTAAACTCTCCTCATATTAGCCAAGTAGCAAGTAAAGTCCAAGAAAACACCAAAGAATGGACAAAAGTCTCAAAAAAGAAGAAGCCCCGTCATTCAAGGCAACCTGTAATAAAGCGAAGCCACTCCAGCACCGTGAAAGAGTTCTTGACTTAAATTTTGTAAAGACAGCAGTATCAGTCTTTGACAGCTGTCTTTCAAAAGCAATATGAACTATGTAGATTTCTCTTCAGTGGTTACGCCACTGCTCTTTTAATTCAATCCATAACCGTTTTTGTCAAAAAAAATAAGACATGGTTTTTAATAAAAAAAGTTAAATTTTAATGTATTTTTAATTCATGTTATTTATTTTTAGTCTTTAACATATTAAGATATTAAGAACTTCATCAAATAGAAAATTAAATGTCAAACTTCCCACTCGTTGTGTCATTATGTTGCATGGCCTACACTTATTCTTTATTGGTTGGGTTCTTTGTTCACTTGGGTTAGATGTTGGGTGACAATGGAAAAAAAAAACATAACTAACCTATGTGTTTCAATTGACACAATTTTAACAAATAAACAAATAATATGAAGATCATATTTGACTAATATGTATGTGGTTTATCATTAAAACTTGCTTCTTTTAATTGTTTAGTTTTTAATATTCCTTAACAATTGCAGTAAAATAAGTAAATTTAAAACTTCATAAACATAATTTGAATGGTTAAATGTTATAAATTGCAAGAAAGAAATCATCAATCAAATCCTTAAAATAGTTATTTATATGAATATTAAATCCTTAAAATAGTTATTTATATGAATATTAAAAACCTTGCTTAATATCCCATCAAAATTGGAATCTAGATTATTTTTATATTACAATAAAATGTATAAATTTAAACACTACCAATATTATGTGCTTTACAATTTTCTACTTAAAATAATTACGTGCTTTACAAAGTACAGTCAAGTTGAAATCGCCCACCAATTTGTGCATTAAAAAACAATTAAATGAAAATAAAGCATTAAACAATGTGCACGTCTTTTTTTTTTTTGTCAATGTGGTTCACGCGCCGGCTTGACCGATGGGCTACATCCACGGAATAATTTCTGGTGGACCCATCCGAAGGGGCCTCACACCCGCGGCCTCTGCGTGCCTAACCCCAAGAGAGTCGATGAGAATGGATCCCGCGACCTCACATGCTAGGAGGCCTAACTATGAGTACTCGACCGATTGAGCTAACTCTTGAAGCTAATGTGCACGCCTTATTATAAGAAAGAGTGGTAGCCTTTTCCGACATGGACAAGCAGTTTGACCATCAACATTGGAATCGTTAGAATATCCATTATTTAAACATGATAAAGTTAATAAGATGCATCGACATTTGGAAAACACTAAAAAAATTCATTATTCTTAAACCATGGTATAAAAGTTCATTTAATTGGATTTTAGTTTTCTTAAAAGTTGTTTATATTGATTTATAATTGTCTTTTCCAAATGATGTTTTTACTTTATGAAATGTTTTCACTTTTAATTTAGTTTTATAGGATGATGTTTTTACGTTATGAAATGTTTTAACTTTTAATTTAGTTTTCTAGATTGATAACTTAATAGCATAGTTCTCTACATACACTTGGTCTTGAACTAGAGTGATTGTGTGATATGTTTATAATTGAGGTTATGCATAATCTTGAACCAAGAGTGATTGTGTGATATGTTTTTTGTATTGAATTTAGAGTGAAGGTGTGATATATTTATAAGTAAGGTTATGTATGGTTTTGAACTATGAGTGATTGTGATTGTGTGATATGTTTATAAGTGAAGGTATAATCTTTATGGAGATAGAGTAATTCTTTGCATTGTGGAACATTTATGTTTGGTTGTGAACTTGTAACCTCTTGGATACCTAAAGGATCCAAAGAAGCCAAGCTAACCAAATCACCTTTTTATTTAAGTCTATCCAAAATTTATAATTATATATGTACCAACTAAAAACATTTTAAGCATGAATATCAACGACTCATCGATAAGGTTATGTAATGAGTGTTAACTTCATTCTCAATGTAATTTAATTACATATTTCCTCTCACAACGTGGCTTATCTTAGTTAAGTTAGATAATTAAAAATGCATATGAGTTTGGGTGTAAGATAGATATTACTTAGTATCAATGTTAATAATAAAATGAAGGTGGGTGTTATCACATCAACTCAACTTGTATTTTAAAGTCACCATCAAAATTTATGAAGCTTTTGGTGTAGAGAATGTCCTAAACCACCGTTGTCACAAGACATGCACCTAGTGCACATACAATTAACAATTTATTAATGTGTAACTAAATCTCAACATTTTTTCGTAAATACAAACAATTCATGTGATTTTATAAGAAAATGTCCAAACAAAGACTCTTTCTTCGTCACGAATAAGTATGCATTTGTAACACCATATCAAAACTATGCCTCTCTCCAATTGATGGATAACCAATTTGTGAAAGAGGTCTGGGACCCAACTTAACATATTCACAAAATTACTGACACGTCCTTTAATTAAAATCCCTTTTTAAGTATTGTAAATCCCCATTTCCGCCATTTTTCCATGTCGCTGCTCCAATCATCAATTTCTTCTTTACATCTATTGCATAATTGAATCATTTTGATGATCCGAGGAATCTTATACATTTCTCTTCTTTCCCATTTCAGACAAACTTCTATGCTTCAAATTAATGAGACGTGAGTTTCCTCTAGAGATATTGTTCTAACACTGGTTTTTCCACTTCTCTTGCATTAACATAGTTGTATTGGCGAAAAGCACAATTTCGTAATCTTCTAGAATTTTACTTGGTTCTTTTTAATGTTGGTCCATTTTTTACACTTTTTATTGAATGGACTTCTAATTTTTTCTTTTGAAACCTCAAAAGATTTTTCCTTCAAGTCAAAGCAAACTCTGCAATATATCACAATGTTTTCTTTGATCTACACCAAGTACCCAAAGTAAGTAACACAATTCCAAAACCAAGAATATGTGGAAATAATACACATTTTCACTTGAGACAAAGAAATAACATTATTAAACCAACTAATATCTTTCTCAAGGTTCTATGGACCAAAGTTAGTCTCAAGTGGACGTTAATCATCATCATCATCATCATCAATAAACCTCTTCCATCCATATTGAAACATAAATATAACATTAAACCTCTTCCATCCCATAAAAAATGCATGACAATATAACCATTAAAAAAAAAATCTAAATACATAACCAGAAATACATGACATTATAACCCTTCAAAATAAATTTATATCCCTAAGGTGCATAACTTGTGTATTAGGTGAAATGGCAACCCAAAATAAAATTTTACTTCATGTTTAAGCCTAGTAGCCTCAATATTCAAAGAGATTAAGCAATCTTACCTATCATTAGAACTCTTACTTAACAAAATTGAAATAACAACGAAATAATGACACCAAAACTAAAACTGCCAACGAGGGGAAGAATGTGCCACGTCATTACCCGTTTACGTTAAAGAAACCCTCCTCCTAATTTTGAATTTATAACGGTCTAATTTTTTATTTATCTCGGTTTTACCGAGATAAGAGTCGTCAAGGGCCCATAATAGAAAACTAATTATCATTCACCTAGAGGCCGTTATAGCGATATTTTTGGGAAGAGATCCACGAGGCAATGGGAATCGAACTGTGGCCGTCAGGGAATAGCTATTACCCGGCTGCATAATAAATAACAAGGCCACATGAAGAAGCAGGGCAGCTGGACCGTGCAGATATCCGGGGCTCATGCATGCGAGCTCAACCGGATTTGACATAAGAGACGTCCGCGGTTCGAATCTCGTAGTCCTAAGTAGCCAAAAACGACTACCAAGGGCAGGGGCAGGGTTTTTCTGTATAATCAGGCCCTGTGCCTTTTCCTGTTGATATCAGTAAAACACAATGCCGAGGGTCAGTAATGGCGTGTTAGGGGTCTTGAATTTTCTTGTATTTCTGCTTTCTATCCCGATCGTGGGCTCCGGCGTGTGGCTGGCGACGAGGCACGGGACCGACTGTGAGAAGTTCCTCACTGGACCGGTTGTAATTCTCGGGCTTTTCGTAATGCTGGTTTCTCTGGCTGGATTCATAGGCGCTTGCTTCAGGGTTTCGTGCCTGCTATGGATCTATTTGTTCGTGACGTTCCTGCTCATAATCCTGCTGTTTTTCTTCACGATCTTTGCCTTTGTTGTGACGAACAAAGGGGCAGGGAAGCTCGCGTCTGACAAAGGATACAGAGAATACCGTCTGGGGGATTACTCGCACTGGCTGCAGAAACGGGTCCAGAACGGCAAAAACTGGAGAAGAATAGAGAGCTGCATCCGCGACGCCAATGTCTGCAAGGAGACTGTGAATCGGTTCGCCACTGGTTTCTACCAGAATAATCTGTCCCCGATTCAGGTAGGTTCTTTTCTCTGGGTTGCCCAAGCTTCTTTCTTTCGTTTTCGGGTACATTTTCTTTTGTTCCGGCGAGGGTTCGATTCCCTGCAGGCTGCATATCACTGAACTTTCTGTTTCTTGGTTTCTGTGCAGTCTGGGTGCTGCAAGCCACCGTCCTCGTGTGGATTCGGGTACGGCATCAACGGGACTGTTGACACGTTGGACGCCGACTGTACGAGGTGGAACAACGAGGAGGATTTGCTGTGCTACGAGTGCGATTCCTGCAAGGCCGGTGTCCTGGCGAGCCTGAAGCACGACTGGCGCAAGGTGGCGGCGCTCAATATCGTTATGTTGATTTTCCTCATCGTTGTCTACTCGGTGGGGTGTTGCGCTTTCAGGAACAACCGGAACTCCTACTCGACTTATGGCTATGCCCGTCGTAAGGGCTATCCTTAGAGATACGGGGACCTATTTGCCCTTGTTTTCAAAGGTCCTTTGGGTATTTTTGTCCTTTAGGATTAAATATGTATATACGTTGTCCTTGTCTCAATTTATTTATACCAAAGCAATCTTTGATTGCAGCATTATCTGGTTGAAAGTTTGTACATATTTGATTCAATTATGGACTTTGTTGGGAGAATGCACCTTATAATAAAAGGTAAATGTTATTTTTATTGGTATCCAATGTATTTTATTCATGGGTTTGTGTGAATGTCACGGTTGATTTTGGGTGTTATTTATTTGATGTTAATGGTATATTCCAAGAAGAGTGGATAATTCATTTATAAAGTGGTGGTGTGTGATTGATTTTTTTTTTTATGTTTTATTTGATATTAATTGTATTTTGCAATATTAATTTATATATGGGTATATATTGATAAATAATTTATAAAATGGTATATGTTTTATTTAAAAGGGTTGTAAAATTATTAATAATGTCATTCTTTTATTAATGATTTTTCAAAGATGGTTTTATATCTCTCATATTAATGGCATGGTATTATTTATCACTTTTTGGGCTTGCACATAATAACTAAGACTTTTGTATCATTCATCCCAAGACTTATTTGACATGTTTAATTATGGAGCTTTCCCCACAGTCAATCTCATTTAGCTTGCTACCCCATTTGCAAAACTCTAGCAAGTATTGTGTCAAAGGAGTCTGGCGGACTATTAAAAAACTATAAGACATCTACTTATGGGATATGGGTCATAGCTTAATGACTTATACTACCCATATAATCTCACAAATAATCATATAACATATGTTAGACCAAGAAAACCCATATACTTAAATATTAACTTTCTTTGAATTTATTAAGCCAACCCGATAGGGAGATTTCCCACTTGATCGGTTATCGGAAAAGGAAAGATGAAGGGACGTCCGATTCATTGGATATGCTTGATACTAGGAAACCGGAACCTCAGCAAACCAACTCCGAGAAGATACACCAACTTAATTCCGAGGCAATGACTTAGATCTCGGAAAAGTTCCCGATAAAACCAATCAGAAAGCTAGTGGATTGTTCCTCCGCAACGTCGAAGAGCAAACCTTGGCAAAATAAAACATTCCTAGACCGGTTTGAAGCTAAAACAAACAAGGGGGGACACTAAAAATAAAAAAATTTGGGAAATAGTTGCAGCTACAACAGGTACCTGAAGGGTACAGTTGATTATGGGCTCAAGTATGAAGCGAATCAGAAGATTAACCTGGAGGGTTATGTGGATTCAGATTGGGTAGGTAGTTCCATTGATAGGAAAAGAACTTCGGGGTGCTGCTTCAGTATGGGATCAAGCATGATCTCTTGGTTTAGTAGGAAGCAGTCCTGCGTGGCACTGAGTACAGCCGAAGTAGATTATTTCGCAGCTTGTTTGGTTAGTTGTGAGGCAGTGCAGTTGATGAATCTACTGTCGGATTTGTTCGATCTCTAGTTGGATGCTACTTGTATACATTGCGACAACCAGAGTTGTGTGAAGTTGTCGGAGAACCTAGTGTTTCATGACAAGTCGAAGTATATCGAGATCAAGTATCACTATATCAAGGATATGGTGCAGAGCGGAGCAGTGAAGCTCCAATATGGTGCGACGAACGAGCAAATAGTCGATGTATTGACCAAACCATTAGCTAGAGTGAAGTTTGAGTACTTCAAAGAGAAGCTTGGTGTTCTTTAGATTGAGGTTCCCTCTAAGGGAAAGTGATGAGTCCAGAAGACACATATACACATGAACCTTTTCGACATGGTGGGAGGCTTGGCCTCCCATGGTCGTCGATGTAAGTGCTGAGTGGCCTTTCCGACATGGTGGCAGGCTAGGCCTCCCATGGTCATTGATGTAAGTGTTGAGCCTTTCCGACATGGTGGCAGGCTAGGCCTCCCATGGTCGTTGATGTAAGTGCTGAGAGTCTTTCTGACATGGTGGCAGGATGGGCCTCCCATGGGCGTTGATGTAAGTGTTGTGTTATGTGTATCAGGGTTGTGCTTCGTGTGAGGATGAGATGATCTAAATATGATAGTAGGGTACACAGGTGTTGCAAGTCATGTAATCAGTCTTGGGATGCTCCTTCAGGTTTTGTAGTGGCATGTAATCAGTCCTGGGAGATCTTGCAGGTTTTGCAAGAGGCATATAATAAGTCTTGGCATGTACCTACTTGATGGATTTCTCGCAGAGATGATGAAGACCTACATGGAGGCTAGGCCTACATCTAACATGAAAAATGGTTGGCTCTGTAAAACTTCATATGACGAGTAGATTTGAGAGATAGCACCATTTGCTTGAGATAGCAGCAACAGTGATGATGATGATCCAACTTTGATGATGATCCAATGGCAAAGACTTGTGACCGTGTCAAGAGAATACCTTCCTAGTTAAGAGGGAGTGTTGATGTATTTGTAACTTCGGAATGTATTCACTTGTATATTTCATATTGTATTTCATTGTACCCCGACGGAGATGTTTGTTCCTCCGATCAGGAGAGTCATTAATATAATTAAGTCATGTAAAGTCATTGAAGTTAACCCTGTTGGGCACCCAATATGCAAGTTAATTACAACTCACATACAGAGTGTGCAATATTTATTGTCAACCCAGGGACGTCTTGTATTTCAAGGATAACATGCACAATATATGCTTAAACACTAAATTGCTGTAAATGAACAATCATATTCTCTGTTTAACTATGCTCATCCCAAGAATCCACTTAATCGAGTTTACCTTCTAAAGAATACAGTCACAATTACATTTTGTTGTTCTTGATCTAGAAATTGAAAGACTCATGAAATCACATCTAGATTACTTTTGCAGAAAATGAGATCCTATTTACCAAATCATCTAATAATTAACCCAACTATCTTAATTTGATTATTTTAGAAATCCAAAAAGACATGAATTGAGCTTTAGTTTAGGAATTCAGAGTACAGAAATTGAGTTCAACTATCCTATGAATTCAAAGTACAGGAATTAAATTCTGCAACCATAAAAGCAAAGAACAAACTGCAAGGATTCATGGAAACAACAACTAAAAGATCTAAGGATGAACAGAACTGTTACAGCTACCATGCAATTTGCATAAGGAATAATTACCTACCTAGTCGACTGTCACACTATGCCATTACAGATTTCCAAAAGATGCAATTAATAACACACTATAAATCCACAACTCTTACAACTTCCTATGAAGAAATAAAATTAGCATAACATCACACAACAGAATAATTAAAATGCCTAAATTAACTCAACAATCCCTGTGGGAAGGCGGGCCCAGCCTTCACACAGAGATGCTAGATATAACGCACGTTAAAACCCTTAGATCTAAAGTAACTCCTTGTATAGTAAAAGGCAGATCGATTACACAACTCTTAGTCACAACTAATACAATGAATTGGTTACGGGTTCTTAACCCCTGGCTCAGAACAGTTCTCCATATTTATACAATGTAAATCATAACATCCTATCCCTATTATTGGGCAGCCATGAAGATCTCTAATCTTCAGGCGCCCTAAATTACAACAGTTGTTACAACCGTGGCAGGATGAAAAGATAGGAAATATAGGGAAACTGTTAATTGACTCAGAAATAATGATATCCTCAGATCACAGCTATACACAAGCAGCAGCGCACTGTTGACCTCCAAATTTGTCGCATTTTGTTGCAGCTATCTTTGTACAGCTTTGCCTGGAATAATATACTAGGACCGCATTTCTTGGGCAATGGTAGGATGGATGGCGATCAGCTTGAGCGATGAATGCCCATCCTTTTCGTAGCATGTTCAACCTGCTATACCTGCAGTCTCTATATCTCAAAATACCTTTATAAACCATCATATGTTAGCATATTGAGAGATATAAAACCTTAATTTATTTTTTTTACAAAAACGGTTATGTTATATTGAGGAGCTCAACGAAAAGTGCTGAACAAGGAAAACCATTACAACAAGCGTCCATAATCCCAGCTTCTAATAGTCAGAGAGCCTATAACAGAACTAAGGAGGTATATCAATACTAACTACTGAGTTAATAACAAGTTCATGAAGGCCAACAACAATAGATTTGTTGGCTGCCACATCTGCCAATGCATTGAGATTCCGGAGAATATGAAAAATATTAATCTTCCTAAACGATTTAACCATGGATCTTATTCTCTTAATCATTCTTGCTATACGATCATTCTTACCCCTGTTACCCTCATTCAACGCTTGAATAATTAACTTGGACTCACCAAATACTATAACTTCACCCACTACCTTTTCCTTTAGATGAATGAGGCCTTGCCAAAATCCATAAGCCTCGGCCATATTATTGGAGTCATATTCGATATTCCAGGAGTATTCAGCCTCAATTTTCCCTCCAGGATCAATTATAACTCTTCCCCCTCCTGCTCTTCCTGGATTCCCTTTGGAAGCCCCGTCGAAGAATAGTTTAAAAATCTTCCTTTCTCTTAGCCAATTCTCAAACTGTGTCTTGTCCATTCTGATCTCCCAATCCTTTAGCTTGATATCAACCATAGTATTGACAGCCTTGATGTTAAGACTTTGAAGCCAGCTTCTTTCCTTATTGGTCAGATTATCTTTATTGTGAGGGATCGTTGAGATGCTAACAACCTCCTTGAACAAAGCAATGGTTTTAATAGCAGTCTTCCAAGTTGGCTGGTTTTTATCCTCAAAGATTCTATGGTTTCTTTCGTTCCAGAGACACCAGCAGATAATTTTGGGAAGTTTCATCCAACAGGCCTTCAAACCTTTTTTATTAGTGAACTCTCCCTGATATAGTTTGTCCCAGTTGAGAAAACAATCATGAATTATGTCCGGTAAATGAATTCCGTCTCCCCAACAATTTAACACTTCTTTCCAGACTGAGATGGAATATGGACATTTTAAAAATAAATGATTGATATTCTCTGCGGCATCAGCACATAGAGGGCAGCGAAATGGCCCAGCAAACCCCTTCTTCACTAGATTCTCCCCCGTGAGAATTCTCTCATGGAACAACGTCCAGGTGAATAGCTCGATCTTTGGTAGCGTGCTAGTATTCCACATGAGGTTCCATAGCTTAGGATTAACCGGCACATTGAAATTGGCAGCAAAACGCCTATAGCCTTTGGACGCAGAGTAGTTGTCGGATCCCCAGCCACGGCTGTCTTTTTTTAGCTTGGCTAATGGAGCAATCCTAGCCAGGTGAATTAACAGCTGTTTTTTATCTTCCTCTAGCTCGACAGGGCACTCTAGGAGAGCCCATCCAACCCAGGGTTTGGAGACGTCGTTCTTCCACTTAGATATATCCCATACAGTATGAAGGCTCAACGATTCCATCTAGCATTGAAGACGTGGTAGATGTGGAGGCTCCTTACTGAGTATCACGTCATGCCATAATCTGACGAATGTCCCATTTCCAAGGACCCATTGCAACTCCTTTCTAAAATGAGGCAGCGCTTTGATACACAATTTGTAAATCGGTGAGCCATTCCTTATAGCTCGGTCCTCGTCGAGGCATCTAATTCGTTGTCCAGGAAAGTACTTACCTCTCAGAACTCGGCTGCACCAGGACTGGCTGGAGTCTAGCATGCCCCAGAGCAACTTGGAGCCCATGGATAAGTTCTGGATTCTTAAGTCTCTAATGTGGAGGCCACCTTCAGCTCTATGGAGTTTGACAGTTTTCCAGTTTACCAGAGCAATTCTTTTACCTTCACTATCCCCCCTTTGCTAGAGAAAGGATCTGATCAGACCTTCAATTTGACTAATAATTTTAACCGAAGCAAGGAGCAGTGAGCACTAATAAATCAAAAAGCTATTCAAAATTGCTTTAATGAGAATTAGTTTCCCTGCCAGATTTAGCCAGGCAGTCCCCCAACCAATGATTTTCCTTTTAATTTTGTCCACTATAGGAGTCCAGGTAGAACTCTTGGACTTGGTTTTGAAAATTGGGACCGCTAGGTAGCTGAATGACTCCCAGGAGACAACTCCATCCATATTGAGAACCCAGGAAATATCTAGCATATCCCTGGGGGTTATGTTCCAGCCATAGATATGACTCTTCCTTAAATTGATTTTGCTACCTGAGGCTAGACAATAGCGATTGATTTCACTCTTGAACCGATGGGCAATTATCTGACTGGCTCCTCCTAGCAAGAGAGTATCATCCGCGAATTGCGCATGATTGATGTCTTTTGAGCCTCTAGCCATCCTAATACCTGGGAGTTCTTGATCATGCATGGCATCTTCCAACTGGAAACTTAGAACATAAGCCTGAATGGCATAAAGTAGGGGGGAGAGCGGGCATCCTTGCTGTAGACCTCTCGTGGCTTGGAAGAAGGGGCCAACTCTTCCATTGACTAACGGGGCTATCCAAGGGGTGCTAATACAGGCCTTGACCCAGCTGATAAAGTCTGATGTGAATCCAAATATCCTCATTACCTGAAAAAGGAAGGAATGGCTGACTCTATCAAAGGCATTTGCTAAGTCGAGCTTCACCACCATTCCTTTGTCTCCGTTCTTCAGGCTAGAGTGAATAGCCTCTTCGATTATGATGACATTGTCCCAGATCTTTCTTCCTTTAACAAAGCCACCTTGGTTCTCCGAGACTAAGGCAGGATATTTTTTAGTCTGCTAGACATGATCTTAGTAATTATTTTATTGCCAATGTTGCACAAGGAAATTGCCCTGAACCTGTCAAAAGATTTTGCATTCCTCTCTTTAGGGATGAGGGCCAGGAATGCTGAGTTAGTACTACCTCCTATTTTAGTACTTCTTTGAGACTTGGAGATCATTTTGAATAAATCCTTTTTAACAACCTCCCAACATATCTTAATGAAGGTGGCATTGAACCCGTCAGGCCTCGGGGCACTGTCCTCCTCCATACCATTGACGGCCTTCTTAATTTCATCCATAGTGACATTCTTTATCAGATTTTTGTTGTCTTTATTCTTCACAGCTCTAGGGAGAAGGCTCAAAATCTTAGCGTCTTCAGAAGTTGGTTGGGCCGTGAACAGATCGTGGAAGTGCTTGGACACTTCATTTTTAATATCTTCAAAATTGGTTAACCGCCTATCGGTGGTCTGGATTTCAGTCACACGATTATAATTCTTTCTCACCTCAGCCAGTTTATGGAAATAACTGGTATTTCTGTCATTGACCCTCAGCCATTTGCTCCTTGATTTAAACTTCCACCAATCTGACTCCTGCCTGCATGCATCATGAAGTTCTACTTGCAATTTAATCTCCAATTGGATGTCTTTAACATCCACGTTTCCAACCTCCATTTTGGATTGGTAGATCTCCAGCGCTAGGGCTGCGTGGGATTTGGCTAGGCCGACAGGGGGAGTCGTTTTGGCCCAAGACTTTAGAGTCTTCTTTAATCTTCTTAATTTCTCCTCCCAGACATAGAAGGGAGACCCAGTGACCGGAAGAGACCAAGTCACTGTAACAATTTTAAGGAACTCAGATTTTTTGGCCCACAGAGGACTGAATCTTAACAGTATTGGGCCCAAGTTCTTATCATTCTCCATCTCGAGAAGAATCGGTTTATGGTCCGATCCTCCAAATGGAAGGATCTTAGAGGACAACTTCAAACCACGCAGGAGGAAAGTGTCTTGGATAAGGAAATGGTCAAGTCTGGCAGCAATGTGCCTGGGCCCGATCCTTTTATTATTCCAAGTATATTTTCCCGAGGAAGGCTTTACGTCCATGAGATTCTAATCCAAAATGATGTCATCCACCATTTCTCAAATAGGATCTCTGACTAAGGAGCCTCCTCTTTTTTCATCTTGGCTGAAGATGACATTTAA
Organism: Pseudotsuga menziesii; assembly: GCA_001517045.1. NCBI lineage: Eukaryota > Viridiplantae > Streptophyta > Pinopsida > Pinales > Pinaceae > Pseudotsuga > Pseudotsuga menziesii. The sequence goes on from LPNX010113480.1 coordinate 158,064, forward strand.
GTCCCCAACAAAGATAACATTTCCCTGTAGGCTGCTCCTTTCTTCACGAAGGAGGTTCCAACAGATTATTATTTTTTTCTGCATATGAATTAGAAGCGTAAATATTGTAAATTCTAACCTGGACGTTTGATTCTTTATGCCTCAATTGGGTGAGAATCTAGGAATTGTTATACTTGATGTCAACGGCCTCAAACTTCGTGTTGTCCCATAGGGTGCCTATGCCACTGGATGCTCCCCTAGAACTAATGGCGGCTTTGCCTCTTTTCTTCCAGAATTTTATACTAGTTTGGAGAAATACGTCTTCCTCCATTTTGGTCTCCTGGATCAGGAAGATGTCCAGGTGGTGCAAGGATATTAAATCTGTCATTGCTTCTTCCTTGGGTTTGCTACCGAGACCTCTACAATTCCAAGAGAGGACCTTCATTACTTACTTTTGGAGATCGAAGGCATCCCTTTCTGGGCATGCCCCTGTTGACGAGTATTCCTTGTATTTTTCAGCAGCTTTTCCAAAGTTAGCTGGGACCCTTGCAATTTATCCTTGTAGGTAGCTTGTTCCCTGACCTCTTTCTTAAATTTCCTGCCTTTGGTTTTAGTCAATCTAGGGGTGGAGATTTCAATTTCCCCTTCCTCCTCTTCTTCTTCTAATCCTAGCCCTTCCTCCGATTGACCTATGCTATCTCCTTCTTTTATCATTAGAGTGCCTTCAGCATGATATTTCCCTTTATGATCTGAATTGGCTTCTTTAGACTCCTTACTGTCCCCATTATTTGATTTCTCTTCTACTTCCTTAGATTCATCCCTTGCTTCATTAACAACATTGGGGTTGGGTAGATCTTGAGTTCGATCAATGGAGGCTCCACTGGATTCTCTGTTTCCCACACCTTTCTTTGGCGCCTCATCAGAAGGATTTCTAGATTTAGTCCTGTTTACCCTTTTCCATCCCTCCGTCTTATTTTGTAGGATCTCGGGCTTCTTAGGGCAGTTACGGATGAAATGCCCATATTCATGGCAGCCTTTGCATTTGAAGGGGAGTTGTTTGTAGTCCAGCTTTTGGAAGTGGACCCAGTTCCCCACTGTTAATTTGATAGCTTCTGGCAGTCCAGCTTCAAGGTCAACCTCAACACATATTCGGGCACAAGCGTATTGGTCCTTGGAGCTGGCCATGTCGATGTACTTCCCCAGGGCATTCCCAATAGCTTGAAGAGATTTGGGGTTCTAGCAGTGCATTGCGAGGTTGGGGAGTCTGACCTAGACCGGTACAACTTTGGGGATGTCCGCCTCAGGGTCGAAGTCCGGAGTCCACCCATTGAGATAGAGTCCTTGCAAGCCCATGAAATATGGCCCATTCCTAAAGATTAACTCTTTGTCTTCCTTGGATTCAAAATCGAAAAGGAAGTAACCCCTTCCGACGGAGTAAGAAGCCACATTTTGAGAGATCAAGGGCCTCCAGTTTCTTTGGATCCAGCTATCAATGGTTTTTGGTGAGGGCCAAATCCCCATGAATTGACCGATCAGGGCCCAATCTACAAGGGAAAGGGCGACCCAAATTGTTTCTTCCGGAGGAAGGGCTACTTCTGGCACATCTTCAATTCTTTTGACGAATTTCAGGGGTTCACCTTTTCCAGATCTATGACTCTAATAGGTAATAAGTTGGTTGAAAGTCGTTGAGTGCTCAGGGAGCGGATCCCTTCCCACCCCTAACTCCATCAGTGGCAGCATGGATCCAGTTAGTGCATGATCAGCTCGACCAGCCTTCACATGCTTGGTGGACCCTGCAGTGTATAGCTCGCCTTGGCCATGTCGCTCGCGATTCTAGCTCGCCTCAAAGCCTCTCGCCTACACAATCTGAAGAATTCACTGGGAAAGCTTGATCAGTGCTTCAACAAAAAAATATAATGATATAAATCCTTAATTACCACAATCATAAGTATTAATAAAATAAGACAATAATCAATCATACCTTGGTGGCTTGAAGAGCAGAGTGAGGGAAAAACATCTATTTGGCATACTCAATGGGGTAGGATAGGGAAAAAAGAGGTGAATAAGGATGGTAAAAAAGGGGCAATTTTTGGGCCCAACATCTCCCCCCAAATTTCCTATTGCATGTCCTCATGCAACAACCTCCATTATTCCGAATCTGAATCTTACATTGTGCTATGTTCATGGAGAGAAGAGAAGTTGTAGGGGAACTCAGATGTCCCTTCTTTTTCTATGAACCCCATATGGGCAACCCAATATCTCCAACATTGCTGTTCCTCTGCCTTAGTCAATGAGAAATTCATCTTGTATGGTTTTGTTGGCCACCAGATGAGGGAAAATTTAAATTTCAAGCCCAGCTAATTAGCCCCACACTCCCTGATACATCCAACATAACCCTCAACCCTGGAAAGTGCCTGTTCAAAATTTTTAAAATAATAGGGATCCCTATTCCTGAGGGTAGGAGAGGCAACCTGCCACCTGTGCTTACTGCCTTCCAAAGCTATTTGTTGATGTATGGAGATCTAGCTGATGCAGGTAGAAATAACTTCTACATGCAATTCCATTATATGCCGAGTCTGGATAGGGCATGAGAGCAAACTCCGGTGTCGAGCAAGAAAAATATGAGGATTTTGAGGCTCACTTCAGACCCACAGATTAGAGTGGCCTTCATTGTGAGAAAAGGTTTGAAAAGACCTTTCCCACTGAGCATGATTGCTCACAAAAGAAGAAAAATCCCTCAACTAAACATCTCCTGAAAAAGGGACAGGATTTGAATGGCGATCCAGAAGACAAGCCATCTCATGCAAATACAGTTCACATAGCAAATTTTGGTCTTCAAACTTGCTTCTAAAAAATGTTTCCAAGAATTTTGCTGAGGTTGTTATCTCAAATGATCTCCCTTCTTTCACAACCCTTACTTAAACCAAATAAATTGTTCAAATAAAAAGACAAGGTAAGAAGAGGAAGGTACCCTAGTGCCCAGGAGTTCTCAAGAAAGAGCATACATCCGGTCTTTTTCCTTCTGCATAGACTGAAACTTTTTCAGCTCCCTTAGCTCCTTCTGTAGTTCTTCCTCTCGAAGTCTCTGGATCATGCATTCTTCTGCCCATTTCTCCTTCAGTGCCCTGATGGTGTTTTTATGCTCAGTGAGGGAAACCATCCCTTCTTGGTATTCTTCCACCTGGCTCTTCCACTTTCTTATCTCCATTCTCAAAATAGAGATTTCTCTTGTGAGTTGCAGAGTTTCTCCATCTTCAGGATGCTCATCCTTGTCAGAATCCAGGTCAATAAAATTTTGAAGGGGTTCAGTCCACACCTTATCACCCGATATGCCACATTGGACATCCTGCACATCTGAAGCTATTTATGGGGGTGTTGGTTCTTGTGTAACAACAACCCCTCCTGGAATTTCTTCAGCAACAACATTCACCACTTCTGGAGATGCTGGTTCTTGTGTAAGAACATCTTCTTTCTGAGGTTCTCCCTTGGCAACTTTGGCAGCTGACTGTGAGGATGTTGGTTCTTGTGGAGAAACTTCCTCCTGAATTTTAGTCTTATTCTTTATCTAATCATCACCTACTATTTCAGCCAAAGAATGTGAGGCTGCTGGTTCTTGTGTGACAGAGCCATGTTCTTCTTTTTCCTCATGCTTCTGGGATTGGATGTCTTCTTCAGTATGCAACTATTCCTCAAGGATTTTAGTATCATCTGAGGGTTGTGATTGAACTTGTTCATCTTCACCCAAATCCATATCAGGAATGACATCCACTTCAGGGTTGTCCTCTTGTTGCATCCCAGGAATCTCTACTGCAATTTTCAAGGATGTTGGTTCTTGTATGGCAACATCCTAATTTATTTCTTCGTCTCCCTGTTGTTGTGATTCCAATTCCAGTATCTAAGTGTCTCGAGACAATTTTGGGGTCATAGTACAATTTTATTCATTAAATTCCAGAGTGCCTTCAGTTCCCGATTCTTCTTCCCTCACTTGGACAGCCACTTGGACAAGAACATTCAAGGATGTTGGTTCTTGTGTGACAACACCCTATTCAACCTCATCATTGTTTTGTTGTTGTGGTTCTATGTCTATTATTTCTGTGTCATGAGAGGATTTCGGGGTCTCAGTGCAATCTTCATCCATAAATTCAGGGATAACTTCATCCTCTGGTTCTTCTGTTCCAGGGTTAGTGGGAATTTTGACAGGAATATTCAAGGATGTTGGTTCTTGTGTGGCAGCATCCTGCTCATCTGAAACTTCCTTCTCCTGAAGTTTCTCTTGGGGAATTTCACCACTTCTCAGATTGGTAACTTCATTAGAAATATTTAAAGATGTCGGTTCTTGTGTGACAACATCATGTTCATCTGCAATTTCCTTCCCATGAAGTTTCTTTTTGGGAGTCCCATCATCTCTCAAATCAGGTTGTCTCTATCCTTCCACAGTTGTAGGTGCAGACTGCTATGTTGTAAAGGCACGAATTATAACCTTATAACCTGACTCATTAAATATTTCTCCACAGGTAGAACAGACCACTCTTTCTTCCTCATTTCCAGCCTCAGTAGGATTTGATCCTTCCAATTGATCTGCAGCTTCAACTAATGTGTGCAGCTTCCTTTCACCCTGTTTTCTGCACGCTTCTTTCCAGTTTTCCAATTCTTTTTTGAGTGCTTGGACTTCCTCTTTTAATAGCCTATTTTCGAACAGAAGTCCTTCAATTTGAGGTTCTTCTTCAACTTCCCCCTCTGGGGCATCAATTGGTTTGGGTTTAAGAATGGGGAACTCAATTTGTGCTTCTAAGGTTTCCTATCTTTCCCTTGCTGCTTTTGCTGCTGCGACTGACCTGATTCTTTTCCTTCTTATTGGTGGAGATACCTTTATTTCATCCTTTTTTTCATCTTTTGATCTCCTCCTTTTTCTTTGTGGTGCCGAAGTTTCCAGATTTATAGCTGAAGTGGAAGGGATATCCCCAGTTCCAACATTTTATTGTTCTTCGGGATGTTCTTCCTCAATCAAGGTTCCTCCCCGTTCAGGTGAGGATTCAATGGTCACCATCTCAGTGTTTTCTTTAGTTTCCATGGCTCTGTCATCTTCAGGTTCAACTGTCGCAGCATCTAATGCTGCTCCAGTTTCACCTTCTGCTGTCAGAGCTGCTCTACTATTTAGTTTTTTCCACAAGGTTTTCATGTACATCCTCTCCCAATTGTTTTGCTTATTCCCCTGGATGATCCTCTGATCTAGTCTCATCTCCCTCCCTCAACTACATTGGAGGGGCTTCGAACCTCCTGATGTTCTACATTTCCCCCCAACTGTGGATTGACCTGCTCCTCCTGATGTTGAACAGGCCCCAAAAGTACAGGTATGTCCATTTCCTCTTCTATTGGAACACTGGGTAAGGGATCGAGTTCCTGAGCTTGGGCTGTAAATTGATCCCAAGTTAGGTTGTGTTGAGCAATGGTCCGTAAGATTATTAGTTTAATGAGACCATGGTGGGTAAGTGAGGCGAGTGGATGCTTGGCAGCTCGGACAAACCCCGCCATATGATTTAAATCATTGAGTAAATAATATGGAATGTTTAACAGAACCCTGTGACGAAGATAAGATAGTAAAGGAAATTCAGAATGATAGATTGTTTGGTACCTACCTTCATAGGTGATGTATTTCTTGAAAAAAATGGCGACTTGATTCCATGGCCGTGGCAATGATTGTAAGGCTATCCCCCTTCGTGTCGTTTGAATTTGCTCCCCTTCCCTTAAAAACTCATGTACTGCGGCAGTAGTGGGGGTTCGACATCCGAACCAAGCTCGTCCCTCTTGAGGAAGACCAGTGACCTCAGCCACTATGGTTTCAAAGACTTCAATACGCAATCCCTAAACCTTTGAGTGGGTTTCTGTAAGATTCAAGGCGAACTGTAAAGCTGCTTCACGATGAAAACCATTCAGGCGTTGGAAAACTTCAGTCCAACCCGCAGCTTGAAAGATGGTGAAAACTTCATCATTTCTGGTGAGTTCTTGCGTGTTTGAAAGTTCGTAGCGAGTAAAAAAACTCATGTTTCTGTCTTCAAAATTATATTGCAGTTTGACAGATTACAGATTTCGACAATGGAGGTTACAACATAGAGTATGCATGAACAACTGAGAGGGGAGTTGGGTAAATTCGGAAAGTTTCAGCGCATTGGATTATTTGAAATTTCATCCCAAATAGGAAAAGGTGGCGGTTATTAGGTAGCATAATTAGTCATTACGTCGCACGAGCAAAGAGTTAATCGATGCAATAATGGGCATAAAAAGGGAGGTACGATTGATATTGTCAAATCATATTGATACTTAATCAAGTAGTTAATCAAAGCCATACCTTTGAAAATGCGCGATGGATGTCCTTTGGAGAATAATGGAACGTGTGATTGTAGTCGTTGTGAAAGTTGTACTCGTGCGTTGTGCAGTCATTAAATGTAATCATTATTACAAGGGTGCTGTAATAACCTTCTCCGCCGGCGAACCAAAAACCATCGTATTAAAATGGTCGAAAACATGATGAATACTATATTATGAGTCAAATTGTCAGCCTCATGAATCAGAGCCATATTTGGAGGAGTTGCTATCTTGCAAAAATCTTTGCCAATAACACAGGAGTCACAGCCGTAGGCCATAAAGAAATCAAAGCAGAGGCGCAGCCTTGAATGATAGAAAATCATCCAAATGTAGCGGAGTTGCAGCTGCCGGAAAAGATGTCAAAGCTGCCGGAAAAGGATAAAAGAATGTTAGACGGACGGAAATTGATTGTGCTGCAGCTGCGCGAAACGAGATTTGTGGCCAAAAGTAGAACAGGGTCGCAACTATGGAAACGGAAGAAGGCGGAGTTTCATGGTGTTGTAGCTGCCGGAAACGGTGTTGTAGCTGTCGAAAACGATGTTGCAGCTACTGAAAAAAGGTGTCGCAGCTGCCGGAAAATTTATTGAAGGGAAAGGAAAAAAAATTCGGTGCAGGAAGTTATAGAAGAATGATTTTTGGTCGCCAGGTCCGATAATGACCACCACTCTCAGGCGCTTTCCTGCACAATTTATAAAAACAGATCAAGTGCAAAAGAAAAAGGATAACAATAAAAAAACAAAAAACAAAAAAACAAAAAAACAAAAAAAATTATTTATGTACAAAGATCCATATGTGATTTACAGTGATTAATTATGGATTGACATGGGCAGAGAAAAATTCCTGCCCTTATGCTAACTGGTAGTCTAGATCAGCTGCAATTTGTGAGATAAATGAATCCTTTAAAATGGGCTTATGGTACAGTCGCAGCCTGTGACCATTAGCAAATAATGGTGTGCGGTTCTCATCAACGGTTACCAGGCAGACTGTACCATTATCAAATACTCTGTCCACTAGGTATGGCCCCAACAATCTTGTGCGTAGTTTACCCTTGAAATCTCTTTTGAATCTGGAATCGTATAATAGTGCCCAGTGTCCCTCACAGAAGACCTTCTTTTTGATGAATCGGTCATGCCAATTGGATCTCTGTTGCTGCATTAACACTATCTTGTCCACGGTAGCCAACCGATTCTCATCCAGTTCATTCAATTGGTTCAATCTCCTCTTATGGGCTTCAGTTACATCTAGGTTTACCTCTGTGGTCGTCTTCAAATTCTTAATTTCAAATTCAATTGGGAAGACGACACTTTTCCCATACACTAAGTTGTAAGGAGAGAAACCTGTAGTGTTACGCCAAGTGGTGCGATATGCCCATAATGCTTTCGGAAGTCTGTCAGCCTAATCTCTACGATGGATCTTGACCGTCTTGGTGAGGATAGCTTCAATGACTTTGTTAGTGCTTTCCACCTGGCCATTGGCTTGGGGATGGTAAGGTGAAGCTACCCGATGCTGAATATGGTACTTCCGTAGCAGATATTCAAATTGATGCGACATAAACTACGGTCCTCCATCGGTAACCACTTCCTTAGGTACCCCAAAACAGGTAAAGATTTCACTATACAGGAAATCAATCACAGCCTGGTCGTTAGCTTTCGCCAGAGCCACAGCTTCTACCCATTTCGTCATATAATCAGTACATACCAAGATGTAGGATTTTTGTCTGGAATGAGGGCTGATAGGGCCAACAAAATATAAAGCCCATCTATCAAAGGGTTCAATCAATGATTGTGGTTGCAGAGGCATTTGATCTAATCTATTCGACCGACCCATCTTTTGGCAGCTATCACAAGATTGGACATATCTTTTTGCATCCCTAAAAAGGGTCGGCCAATAGTAGCCCATTCTCAGCGCTTTATGTCCTGTTCTTTTGTCTGCAAAATCCCCCCCACAAGGCTCATCATGGCAGGCCTTCAGTATATGGAAGATTTCATTTTCTCTCACACATCTTCTGATCTCAATATCAAGGCCTGTGTAAAAGATATGACCGTTTACCCAACAATACCTGGCACTTTGCTGAATAATTTTCCTCTTTTCTATTTTGGACATATGTGCTGGAAGCTTCCCTACAACCAAGTAATTAGAAACATCTGCATACCAAGGAGAGTGAGCTAAAACTGCAAATAAGTGTTCATCTGGAAAAGAGTCCTCAACAGGCAAATTATCATCACTGTTAGTGAAACAAGATAAGAAATCAGCGACAACATTTTCTTTTCCATGTTTATCTATGATGGTAATATCAAATTCCTATAATAACAAGAGTCATCTAGTCACTCTAGCATTAGTAACAGATTTATTCATTAGATATTTAATGGCAGAGTGGTCAGTGTGCACAAATGTAGGATATCCAGTAATATAATGTCGAAATTTGTTAATGGATTAAACAATAGCTAAGAACTCCTTCTCGGTGACAGTGTAATTAAGTTCAGCGGGGGCTAATTTTTTACTAATATAATAAATTGCATAAGGTACTTGACCATCCTGTTGTCCTAAAACTGCTCCAATAGCAGTATCAGAAGCATTTGAAGAAATGTGGAAGGGTAGGGTCCAATTAGGTCCTCTTAAGATAGGAGCTGTGGACAGCTTCTCCTTAAACTTAACAAACGTTGTCTAGCATGCTTCATTCCAAACAAATTGCACATCCTTCATTAATAGTGAAAACAAAGGAGAGGCAAGTTTGGAAAAGTTTTCTATAAATCTTTGGTAATATCCAGCATGTCCTAAGAAACTTCGCACTTCTTTTTGAGTTGCAAGAGTAGGTATATTTTTTATTACCTTGATTTTTGAGGGATCCACTTGAATGCCATCAGCAAAGATGAAATGCCCCAATACTACTCCCTCACTCATCATCATATGGCACTTTTCAGTGCTTAAAGAGAGCTGGGCCTGTTCACAGCGAGTTAAAACATTTTTCAAATTTTCCAGTGCTTCTTCAAAATCTTTGCCATAAGGAGTAAAATCATCCATAAAAATTTCCTTACTATCATTAACTAATTCTGAAAATATGCCAATTACAGCTCTTTGAAATGTTGTTGGTGTGTTACATAAACCAAAGGGAAGCACTCTGTAAGCAAACGTTCCCTAGGGACAAGTGAAGGTAGTTTTATCTTGGTCTTCAGGAGTAATCTGAATTTGATTGTACCTGCTAAACCCATCCAGGAAGGAGAAGAAATTCTTCCCTGATAAAGTGTCGAGTACTTGATCGATAAAAGGCAAGGGAAAATGGTCTTTTTGTGTTGCTTTGTTCAGCTCCCTATAGTCCACACAGACTCTCCATTTACCATTTTTCTTGGGTACAATTACAAGTGGGGACACCCACTCACTATCTAAAATAGGATATATAAATCCTGCTTCCAAGAGTTTTTGAATTTATTCCTTCACTATGTCCCTAAGATTGGGGTTCATTCGTCGTTGAGGTTGGCACACAGGCTTGGAGTCACTTTCAATATAAATATGATGGGTGCACAGGTTAGAGGGAATACCCCTCATGTCTGTATACTCCCAGGCAAATGCCCCCTTGTGTTCTTTTAAGAGACTGATCAGGCGCTTTTGTTCATCTAAGGAGAGGTTGGGGTTAATATTCAGGGTTTTTCCAGACTCTACCTCGATGTGAATACTTTTTGAATTTTTCAATACTGGGATTATATGCGTGTCACTGACTAGTGCTTCTTCTGTGAGATTTTCTTGTTCTTGCTCACCTAGAGTAATGTTCAGGATTTGATAAACGTCTTTATTAACCGAAGTGGGTTCACTGATGAAATCATTAATGACATCGTCTTCAGTTTCATCCTTAAAGGTTAAGACCCTCCCGATAGTTAATAATGGCCGAGCGCCCTCTTCTTCCTCTAGCTCCATCCATAAAGAAGTTTTAGCTTCTAGGCTTGGCCAAGCTGGAAGATAGAGAGTGAGGTTCTTTGTCTCGGTGCCATCTGATATGGTCATAGACCCCGATCGACAGCTGATGCAAGCATCAGCTGTGGCTAACCAAGGCCTTCGTAGGATCAGTGGGTGTCCTCCTAGCCGCAACTTAGGTTGTAAAACCAAGAAGTCAGCAGGGTACTCCCAAGAATCAACTGAGATGACGAGATCATCCAAAATTCCTTTAGGTTTAATGGTGGATCTATCTGTCAGTTTTAAAATGGTGGGGGTTGGTCTAAGATTAGTGAGCCCAATTTTTCTTACAGTTTCAATTGTCATGACATTAATCGTTGCTCCTAAATATGCTAGTACGTTGGGTATTTGTGTATGCTTAATCTGCACAGTGATATTGGGATTCCCAGGATCGTCATATTTGGCCAGAAGGGTTTTTCCCGTTATTAATGCAGATAGTTTCCCTATGACATGAACAGTGGGAGGATCTCTGGGCTTCCTTCCTGGTTTCGTTGTGCATAGATCCCGAATAGTTCTAGCATAGATAGGTACATCTTGAAGAGCTTGAAGGAGGGGAATTTTAACATAAAGATTCTTTAACTCTCCTAAGAGGTTAAACTGAGGTTGTCCCACTACCTGTGGTAGCATTAATCTCTCGGGGTATGGTGGTTTCCTAATTAGCTAGGTAGGCTGTGTGTCGCTAGATATATCGTTCTGTGTTTCAGCCGACCCATTAGTGGGATGTTCAACATCTTTAATGATGGGGGTCGTATTAGATAGAGGATGTGGATTCACCCCTTCGTGATGTATAGGGGATGGAACATCTTCAATGATTACAGGCTCTACTACCTTTCTTGATCGTAAGCGAATATCATTACAAGGAACAGGAGAAAGGGAGTAGGTAGGCATGTTGACAGTCTCAAATTGATGGACTGTTTTATTATTTGGGTTAGGATTAGGTTGAGCAGGCAGCTGAGGTCGTATCGGCATATTAGGGGCAACATTGTTCTGCAACTACAGCTGCGACTACTGATGAGAATATTGAGGATATTGAGGAGTGTATGGTTGCTGTTGATGTGGAGGTTGTTGAGGAAACTGGTTCCCTAGATGGAAATTCCTCCATCCAGGGGACCAAGAAGTTGGTTGGTGTGGTGGCTGAACCCAGGGATTCCAGGAGTTATAATTTTGCATTGAAGGTTGAGAGGGGTTCCATTGAGAATAAGATAAATGGAATTGTATTCACGTTCTGCATATTATTCCAATAATTCATGTTATTCAAAAATGGAAACGAATCTGGAATCATACCTTGGTTTTGAGGTTTCCAAGGCTTCTTTTGTGCAATGAAGTAGGCTGGTTCCACCTCTAGAGTTGACGCCTGCAGAACAGCCTTCACTTGGGGAAGTGACGGGCATTCTTTTGTGTCATGGTTCAACTCGCACAACTGACACACTTCTACCTTGTCGAGTGGGCACTCCTTTAGAGGCTGGTTCTTTCTACATCGAGGACAGAACACACCTAGTGTGAGATCCTCTATTGCCTGTTTTTGTTTTTCCCTCAGGATGTCGATTTCAGAGGAGATAGAGCTCATCATTTCTGTTTTGAAATTTTCAAGGAGGTTTCCTATCTCTGCATGGGTGGCTCCTCCATTAAATGACTTCTGAGTTCTGTCGAAGACATCACGTTCTAGCTTATCCCGTTTGTCCCGCCTGTTATTCCTAGAAGATCCCCTGGAGTACCTTTTACATAATTCCACAATTTTCTGGAAAGACTCCTTGGAGATATCCCCCTTTCCTAACAGGTTTAACATATCTAGGAAATCATCCCTAATCCCACGAAGCAGGATTATCTTGAGCAAATCTAACCCCATGTTCGTCTGTCCAGCTCTTTGCACATTGTATAAAAGCCTCTCTACAAAATCTTCCATACTTTCATCCTCCTTCTACACCATTTTAAACAATTCTTCTCTCTTGTCCTTGGTGTTGCAATATTTCTGATATTTCTCCAGGAACACCTGTGTCATCCTGTCACAATTAGTAATAGTTCCACCTCCTAGGTTGAACCAGCATAATGCATTGTCTTTCAGAGTGGTAGGGAAGAGCTTCAGCTTTTGTGCATCGGTGATGTAGTCATAGCTATGATAGAGGATATCAAACTCAAAAATAAATTCATCTGGATCCTCTGTCGCTTTTCCATGAAAGTGAGGCAACACCGATGGCGATATATTTTCCATAGGGGTTGTCCCTTCCGGCTATTGAATTGGGAACTGAAGTGTAGCCACCGTCCCTTCAGGCAGGGAATGGTCTTCATGATGATGGTTTTCTCCCATTGCCTCTTCCTCGTCAGATTCGTGTCTGTTACTCATTCCTTCTTCTGTTTTCTCCTTTTCGTTCTTCTCTTCCTCCTTCCACTGATCAACAAATTTTTGATGGAACTGCATCCACTCCTCTTCAGTTACAACATTTCCGTTAATGTGATAGATTGGACCTCAATCAATAGATCCTTCTGTACTAACTTTGTCCTCCTCTGTAGGGGTATTTGAGGATGTTGCAGTTGCTCGTGTGTTCTCCATTGTGGATCCTGATGCTGACACCCCAAGATCGGTAGGACTTCTTCTGATAGGTATTTCCTGATAGCGAGCCATGGTAGAAGAATCAGTTCTATCAACCATATCGTCAATAAATGTTCTTCTGCCCAATCATGGACCTCAACCACCTGCACTGTTAGTATTTTGTGGGGTTTTGGGAGTTGTAAGATGATCACGCTTTACCCTTCTTGTATTCATACAACCCAAATCATTCCAACGAAAAACTAAAAGAGACTAAATAGAAACAATTACAGGATGCAACTATGCTAGTGTTTAATATTTATCCTCCCCGACAACGACACCAAAATGTTGGGCACCCAATATACAAGTTAATTACAGCTCACATACAGAGTGTGCAATATTTATTGTTAACCCAGGGACATCTTGTATTTCAAGGATAACATGCATAATATATGCTTAAACACTAAATTGTTGTAAATGAACAATCCTATTCTCTGTTCAGCTATGCCCATCCCAAGAATCCACTTAATCTAGTTTACCTTCTAAAGAATACAGTCACAATTACCTTTTGTTGTTCTTGATCTAGAAATTGAAAGACTCATGAAATCACATCTAGATTACTTTTGCAGAAAATGAGATCCTATTTACCAAATCATCTAATGATTAACCCAACTATTTTAATCTGATTATTCTAGAAATCCAAAAGGACATGATTTGAGTGCTAGTCTAGGAATTCAGAGTACAGAAATTGAGTTCAACTATCCTATGAATTCAAAGTACAGGAATGAAACTCTACAACAATAAAAGCAAAGAACAAACTGCAAGGATTCATGGAAACAACAACTAAAATATCTAAGGATGAACAGAGTTGTTACAACGACCACGCAATTTGCATAAGGAATAATTACCTACCCAGTCGACTGTCACACCATGCCACTACAGATTTCCAAAAGATGCAATTAATAACACACTGTAAATCCACAACTGTTACAAATTCCTATGAAGAAATAAAATTAACATAACATCACACGACAGAATAATTAAAATGCCTAAATTAACTCAACAATCCCTGTGAGAAGGTGGGCCCAGCCTTCACACAGAGATGTTGGATATAACGCACGTTAAAACCCTTAGATCTGAAGTAACTCCTTTTATAGTAAAAAGGAATATCGATTACACAACTCTCAGTCACAGCTAATACAATGAATTGGTTATGGGTTCTTAACCCCTAACTCAGAACAGTTCTCCATATTTATATAATGTAAATCATAACATCCTATCCCTATTATTGGGCAGCCATGAAGATCTCTGATCTTCAGGCGCCCTAAATTACAACAGTTGTTACAATCGTGGCAAGATGAAAAGATAGGAAATATAGGGACACTGTTAATTGACTCGGAAATAATGATATCCTCAAATCACAGCTATACATAAGCAGCAACACACTGTTGACCTCCAAATCTGTCGCATTATGTTGCAGCTATCTTTGTACACCTTTTCCTGAAATAATATACTAGGACCGCATTTCTTGGGCAATGGTAGGATGGATGGAGATCAGCTTGAGTGATGAATGCCCATCATTTTCGTAGCATGTTCAACCCGCTATACCTGCAGTCTCTATATCTCAAAATACCTTTATAAACCATCATATGTTAGCGTATTGAGAGATATAAAGCCTTAATTACCACAATCATAAGTATTAATAAAATAAGACAATAACCAATCATACTTTGGTGGCTTGAAGAGTAGAGTGAGGAAAAAACATATATTTGGCATACTCAATGGGGTAGGATAGGGCAAAAAGAGGTGAATAAGGATGGTAAAAAAGGGGCCATTTCTGGGCCCAACAAACCCTCCTTTGTATGTCGGGGCATTAGACCCCAGAGTTAAGTTGTAATAGGGTTATTAGACTCTCCTAGAGAATTTGGCCCTATAGGGAAGAAATTCAAGTGGAAATTAAGTATAAATAGAGAGTGTGCCTCTCTATTTGACACACACACACTCACTCAACAATAGCGCACAAGTGAGAGAGACAACAACTGTCAGAGATCATCCTTGTAGTTTTGGGTTTTACTTTTTCTATTGGTACTCATTCTATCTCTGAGGAAGTTGTGGGATTTTCTCCTTTATATTTTCCCCGAGGAAAAATATTTGTGTTTCTTGTCTCTTGTGATTATTGTTGTGCATGTTACTCTCTTAGATAAGATCCTAGATCATATTGATTAAATGATAAAAATATAACAAAATAGAGTGTAAACCTTGAGTCAATATTCTATTATAATTTGAAGAAAGAATATAATGTGTGTCGTCTTTTATTATATTCACTTTGATTAGTTTAAGTGAAAAGATTTATGAATTATTTTAGAGGTATCATTTCCCTTGAAAAGGAAGGATTTGCAATAAGGTTAAATATAAGTTTGACAATGTTCTTCGTGGAAGAGATTTAGAGGAATATCAATATTAATTGCAACATTTGCGTAGTTGATTTGTAACTTTCTTGGTTGGATAAGTTAATAAAATATTAACAAATATTGGTGGATGCAGCCCCTGGTTAGGAGTGAACCATGTATATTGGTGTCCTTCTTATGTTTGCACCTTATATGTTTCATCTCCGCTTTATTTAATATTTGTGAAATATATAATGATTTCTATTTTATGAGTGATTTTAATCAAAGAAGTATGGTCTGCAGCAAGTATGTGTAAATGTGTGCTTTCACTTTAGTTAAGGGGATAATGATTTATTGAGACTAGACTTAACTTATTAGTAGCTATTTTAAGCTATGGTATTATGGTTCTTTAATTTTAGTATCTATTTATGAACATGTGGAAAGAAGTAAAGATTATTTTGCTATGTGTATGTATTCTTCTATGTCATTCAAGATTACTACAAAAGTATGCACATGAAACTTCAATTCAAATAATAACAATTGACTATGAGGTTAGCTCAAGATGTGTTGATGTAATCGCCATGAGTGTGTTTTCATGATAGCCATATTTAATATTTTGATTATCTTATGTGTATGTGGTTAATTACTGTCTTGATTAAACGATTGGCTTATCCATTATATTCTTCATGAGTTTCATAAGGATGGTGTAATACCCCTTGAATTAATAATTTATTATTAATTCTACTGGAAAAATACTTTAATTATTATTTTATTATTTTATTATTTTTGACAAAAAAGTCAAGAATAAAACATTTTGTAATAAACATTTTATTTACTAAAATATGTTGAAGAGGGACAAAAGTGGATATAGATGTTGAAGAGTGTTTGCTGACCCACACAAGGAAAATACATGTGGCAAAATCCATTGAGTGAGAACTCAAGATGCATGAGGCATCATCCCCAAAAACCGGGTCACAACTCCTAGTTGAGTGCTAAAGAGCAGGAGGCTCATAAATGACCAAGTCCTAGGAAAAATAATATATATCAGTATGTCCATGAGCAACATGAGGCTATCATTGGACGGGGAAAAAAATCTACGAATGCAAGAGATGGCGCATGGAAGTATTTTTCTCTTGTGGTTCAACGAACAGGCTCGGGGGTTCTAGAGCAAGTAAATTGGATAATATGGGAGTTGGTTGGGAGGAATAGATACTCCACTTTTTTTCCCCAAAGTTGGTGCCAGGTTCATAATTTATGTTTAAATGTTTGTAGAATGTGTTTAAATCCTAGATCTGAAGAATATTACTATAGAATCTAGTTTGTTTTTAGTTAGACTACTGATGTTATGCTTGAATGGTTTAGAATTCTGATTCCTTTCTAAATTTGAATTCTGTAGCCTATGGATTTAAAACCGTCTATTTATAGATTGTATAATGTAATCCTACAGTTAAACCATTTATTATCTATTTGAATTATTTAATTCTAAAATTCTCTCTTAGTTTGTATTTACAAATATGAATGAAGTATGGATCTCTAATCTTGCTAGGGATAATTTATTTTTATTAGATTTACACCACTATATGGTTCCATAAAAACTTATAAGTATATACAGATAGAATACTATTTCAAATTCTATGCAAATACAATTATTTAGGATATAATTCTTGTTTAAAGTATAGATATGCATTATTCAATGTATATGAATGGATTCCACTTAAACATTATACAATTCATAGGTTCCCAAGTAAAGTATTCGAGTCGAATACGGTCTACATACCTAATCGTGAAAGTGCAATGCTAATATCTTAAGTATACATACACACAAATAATAAATTTAACTCCTAAATAAAACCCTTCAACTTAAGAAGAAGATAGAATTACGATTTCAATCATGTACAGAGATCATGGAATCGAATCTCTTAAGGTATTTACTTAACAGTCCTATGATAAATAAATAATAAGAATTATAATAATACAACTATGAAATCGTTTTTGGTTCTAGTATTGGTGAAACCAAATATATGGATCGAAGATACACATTGTATATCTCAATAATTATATAATGTTCTCATGCAAATAAGTAAACAAATTAATGCTTGAATTGATATCACAATCATTATAGCGATATTTTGGATGCATGATTACAATCGAATGTAGTTAAATCGTAGGTTTAACCAATAGAGATACTTTCATTTGCTAAACTACCTTACAGAGATTGTGGGATCAAATCCCCTTATAGTAGCTAATGAAATTACAGTATTGTAACATCCTCGAAGTATGCATAGATAATAAAGAAGAAAACAAAACTAAATCTAGGACTAACTAACACGCTAGCTATTGCCCGTGGGGGGGCAGAGCAAGTGGTAAAGTGGAATTGTTGAAATTGGTTGTAAATGGAAGGTCTTGTGTTCAAATCCCCCCCAAATTTACCCGTGCGCCATGGTTCGGTCCCTGTGGATGCACCTAGGGGTATAGTGGTAGCGGGATTGGATCGATACCCGATTAGTAATAATACAAAACCTTAAATTTATTTCAAGATATCACAGACCCTATGGGACATGTCAACAATCAACCAACACCATAATTACAGGGTTGTAAGTCCACATCGTGGCTACCCTAATTAATACAGAGGCATTGTCTCGTTAAATCACACATCTATCACTATCATTCTCATCACACGATCCCAACACTCTCATTTATTAAAAGGTGTAACCATAAAATAAAGTGTAATATTTTCCCACGGCCTTAAGACCATCAATGATGCCAGCCGAAGGGTTTACCACAAACAAAACAAACATTTATACACCGTGAAAATAACGAAGCATTATTGGGATATTATACAGCCGAAGTCCGGTGTTCCATTCTTTTAAAAACAACACACACACAATATATATATATATATATTATAGAGTGGTTGTAAGACCATCGTTGATGGATTCCACTGTAAAATCGAAATACCAAACGTTATAAATAGTATGGGAATAAGACCCGTCAAGGGCACCCAAACCCTATAAGGGTATAAACTAAATTGTTATATTACATTACAGTGCCATGGTATGGTTAAAGAGCCGTAACAAACCCGAGAATGGTTTCATAAATATAATTACAAATTTTCAACCGAAACACTTATCTTGTTAACCATTGCGACTACCAATGGATCCCTCATGACCTCTGCCCAGCGTGACCTGCAACCATGATTTGGTTGGGTCAGCATGGGTCACAACTTTTAAAATAAATTAAAAAGAAAAGCGATTTTAAACTAGGGTCGAAGTGCAGACTTACCTGGGAGTTTGTAAATGTGGGCCTAAGAGGAGGTGACCCTGTCGCCTCCCTCTCTAGTGCTGAAACCTGCAAATTTCCATTTGAATTCAGTTAACATCACATTGTAATTTTATTTTAAAACACAATAATAAACTTAAAGAGGTTTGAACCTTACCTTGGAATTTGAAAACGAGGGCCAGGGGTCGGCTCCTCTGAGCACCCTTATCCATCCATAGCCTACATTCAACGAACAACATATCAGTAAAAGAAACTGAAACAATCCATTCCAAGCCAAGTAAAATACTGAGGGAAAGTAACAAGCTTTACCCACATGTCAAAGCAGACTGGTCACATGGAAGAAAACGTTGGCAAGCTCGTTGAAGCTCCGACGTTGAGAGGTAGATGATTGAAGAATACTTCAGAAGCAGTTACCTCAGACAATGCCATTAACACAGTAAGAATGGAGCAAGCCAATGCCATTAACATAGTAAACTGGAGCAAGTTTTCATGCAAAGCAGAGCTCGGCCTCAACTGGCCTCCGACCAAACCACATCACCAAATGAGGGCTAACGACCGAGTAAATGAACTTTTACGAAACCCTATGAGACCATGTAATCTCACCATCCAAGTGTAGGGAAGAAATCAAATCCTCATGCCAACTCAGATCCTGGCTGCGTTGTCAACTCGCAGCCAGGACAGTTCATTAAGTCAACCAAGTACCATATTAAAATCACGGTCAACACTTTATTAAAACCAAATCATTACATACTATTTGAATCATGGGGAGTGGATAAGAATGCCCAACCATATATTCCACCATAGAAACCCTAGATTATATATTTCTAACCATCACTATAATAAAAACCCAAGGTCAAATCTTATAAACATTAGTGTATGTACTAAACATTTGTGGTGACAACACTGGCATATAATGCCTTTGTGGTTTTCCAAGATCCATAACCCTACCACCATAACCATAGTATATATTTATATAATAACAAGATCACCAATTCATACTATCACCTTAGTGCTAGGTTAAGCCAAGGTCATCGAAATATTTATAAGCATAGCATAGAACTATGTGTTAAAAACACTAAAACAATATTGCAAGCATAGTTTGGGTTTATGCATTGTAATCCATAAATCATTGTTAAAACCATATGATATAGAATTTACACCATGAACATCAAGGACTATAAAGAAATGCACTAAGGCTAAAAACATGTAGTATCATGCCAACCATAAGTATGTAAACCCTTACTTTTTATTAATAACAAGAGGTCACCATATGGAGAACCACACACTTACAAACCCTAAGCTTCTCACGCTTAGGGGAAGATATTTACACAGATATTATAAACTATGGTAGGCCAAGGCCTTGAAAATATAATGCAATTGATGGGCTGAGGTCAAGACCATGAACAGACTCTCATACCTTAGGCTAGTTCAGCATATCATAAAGATAAATAAATAAACAACAGGTATAAACAAAGTTACATCACCTGTGTGGACATGGTTGAAGGTTCCGAAAGGAACTATCCATCGTAATCATCAAAAAAACCTGTCGTAACTAGCAGGACAAAGATATTAAAATAGCAGAAGTAAAACATAGAAATTTGCGAAGTACATGTAAAAGTAATGCATGTAAATTTTCTTTTTTTATTTATGATTTTTAGGTGTGCTACATAATGGTATCAGAGCATAGTTACAACACTAGGCCTGAATCGGCTCGACACTAAAAATGCTACAGAAAACAAAAACTAACTTCTTTATTTTGGATAAATTCTCTTACAAACAACAAAGAGAAGAATAACTATATTTTTGAAGGAAACATGGTAGATGTAGAGATGTCTGCAGAAGACGAACATCACCCAGAAAATCCATTAAATAACAAAGAGGGTAATTTAAAAGATGGGGAAATTTCGGTAGACTTAAACGACTGTTAAGACAATAATCTGAACTAAAAAGAAATGTCAAAGAGTTAAGGTCTGAATTAAGAAGAGTTAAAGAAGATAACGAGTGAATTCTAAAGGCTCGGGAATAACTAAATGTTATTATGTTAGCTAAGATCCATAACGATGAAAAATAAAAAATATGGAATCTGAACAATAAATGCCTAAAAATGTACCTTTCAAATGTAGGGACATAAAGATGGAATTTTCCAGCCATAAACCTGAAACTTCCAGTGAAGAGTTAGTTAAATATCACAGAAAAAAACAAGAGTAAAGCGAAAGCAGCGACGATAACAAAAGGAAAAAGAAATACAGACCCTATGAGGAAATATCTGGGGAGTTTAATAAAATTAAGCCACCCATGTTTAATGAGGAAATTTAGAAGGGTGAAGAGGTGGAAACCTGATTGTCCAGAATGAAAAAGTATTTTGAGATATATAACTACTCTGATGAATTAAAGGCTAAAATGGCCATCTATAATCTGACTGGAAAGGCAGATATATGGTGGCAATACATAAAGAAGGTTAAGGGGATAAAAGAGAGATATGTAACTTGGAAAACATTTAAAAATATCTTTAAAAGAAAGTACTTATCAGAACAATATTATGAAAAAAAGGCCAAAGAATTTTATGAACTAAGGCTAGGAGCCATGACGATGAAAGAACTCTGCAGTAAGTTTTTAAGCCTGCTTCGTTACGTTCCTTACATAATTAATGAGAAACCTAAAATACAACGGTTACGCAGTTGTTTTCCCACCATGTTTAAAGAATGGATTGAGTATGACAATCTGAATACGCTAGAGGAAGTGACGAGAAAGGAAAAATTATGTTACGACCAAAACAAAAACAAAAGGGAAAATGTACCAGCTTGGAAGAATAAAAGGCCAAATAATTTTGATCCCAGAAAGAAACAAAATAAGTTCCATAAAAACACAGGAAATAACTATAGGGGATATCAGGGTAATAACTACAAAGGCTTTAAACCCCAAAGTTATGCAGTAAAAGAACCTTTTATTGTTCTTAACAAGAACCCAGCACAAAAATAACCCTTCAAATGTTGGGAGTGTGGATGGCCACACTACTTTAAAGACTGCCCAGTAAGAAAAAAGAATTTTAATGTTCATTCTATCCAAGAAGCAGTTACAGTTGGGGACATGGCAATGAGCATGCCCAGAATCTGTGTTGCATTGGAAAACCGGAAAGCATAGCACCAAACTTCTATGGTTGAAATTGAAGGTATGCTAAACATTCGGACCTATTTCTATTTTAATTGATCCAGGTACAAGCCCGAGTTATATATCACCTAGAATAGTTGAATTATGCAAATTAGTAACGAAAAAGTTTGATAAGTCATGGCTAGTACAGTTAGCCACTAGTACAAAACAGAAAGTTACTAGTCTCATTAAAAATTGTAAATTGATGATGAATGATTTCAATACGCATGTTAATGTAAATATCTTGCATTTAGGATCCTATGATTTATTAATAGGAATGGATTGGCTAAAATAACATAGAGTAGTGTTAAACTGTTTCGACAAAACCTTTACATGTACTGATCATAATGGAAACAATATAAAGGTAAAAGGGATCCCTAGGAAGGTGACAATAAGAGAAATATATGTGTTGCAAATGAAAATATCAGCAAGAAAAGGATGTAAGGTGTTCACTATCTATATAATGAATGATAATGAAAACGATAACAAACTTAAACTAGAATACATATCAGTCTTGAAGGAGTTTGAATACATCATTTGAGAAGAATTCCTCGGACTTTCTCTGAAAAGAGACAATGAATTCACGATTGATCTGATACCCGGAGCGGTACCAACATCGAGATATCTATACCAAATGAATATAATAGAGCGTATAGAGTTGAATTCACAACTACAAGAACTAATTGATACAAAGTATATTTGACCCAGTGTCTCTCCCTAGGGAGCATTGGTCTTGTTTTTGAAAAAGAAGGATGGAACATTAATATTATGTATAGATTACTAACAGTTAAATAAAATGGCCATTAAGAACCGATACCCATTCCCCTAGATAGATGATCTATTCGATCAATTTCGCGGAGAAACTATCTTTTCAAATATAGAATTAAGTTCTGATTATCATCAAGTACGAATAAAAGATGAGGATATCTTTAAAACGACATTTAGGACCCACTATAGTCACTATGAGTTTGTCATAATGCTTTTTGGGTTGACAAACACACCTGTTGCATTCACACGTTAAATGAACAGCATCCTAAGTAACTACCTAAGTAAGTTTGTGGTTGTCTTCACTGAGAACATACTAATCTACTCTAAGAACAAACAAGAACATAAAGAACATTTAAGGATAATTCTACAAGTATTAATAAAACAACAACTTTATGCAAATTTTAGTAAATGTGATTTCTTTAAAGATTAGATTCAACCTCGGACGCATAGTGTCCATGGATGGAATCTATGTCGATCCCGACAAAATAAATTCCATCACTAAATGGTTGGTTCCTAAGACTGTATCATTAGAGGAAATTTCAACTCAAAATGGGCCTCCTAAAATGAACTAATAAAATAATAGTTAAAATAATAAAATAATATTTATCAATTTTGCAGGAAGAAAAGAAAAAAACTACTTTTTTGTTTGTATTTTTGACATATCTCCCCGTGTTTTTACTCAAATTTTGATCGAGAGAGCTCGTTGGATGTGGAATTAAAT